>MIQA02009140.1:0-12451 GCA_001887855.2 Sclerospora graminicola | reverse complement strand
CAACAGCTAATATATATATGTATTTCATATACAAAAATCAATGAAAGCTTCAAGTAATGAAAGCGACTCGGTTTATCTCAGCCTTGTTTCGCCTTCTTCATGCTAACAATACCACTGCTCTGTGCAGCTGCGTTTGATGCTGCCTTGGTGCCAGCGGTGGGATGGTAAAATCGAATTTCATTCACCATGCGATGTCGAATCTCGGTCACATTCATCTTTTTTTCGTCAAACTCGAGCTGAATTGTTCCAGGCGCGACAATTTCTTCCTCGAGCGACCGAATACTAGCCAAATACTTATGCGAGAGCGCTTCGTCTAACGTGGCGCGTTTGCGTGGATTCATCTTGAGCATCAACTCGAGCAAATCAATCGCTTCGGGTTCAGCGCCAGGATACATTTCTTGCAAGTTGCGCTTTGGTCGAGGCGGCAAACTGCGCAAGTAAAACTGCACGTCAGGGTCGGCAATTTCAGCAATATCTTCTTCTTCCATCGTTCCAAGCACATCAAGAATCGTATTGAGTTGATCACGGCTATCCTGTGGCAAAGCGACTTGACCAGCCCCAGGACTCAAAGGAAAGCACGAGACACCGGGAAAAAGGGGCTCACGCTGATAATGGGATGGCACACTGCTTTTTTGCATACTCAAGAGCTCTGCAAAGATGCATCCAATCTGAAAAAAAAATCACACACACATACATACATACATATATACATAGTAAATACCAGCAACTATGAGTCCACTCCGTTGCTTTACCCATTCTTTCTTCCTCTTGTCTAAACCAAACGACGATCACGTACCGACCACACATCAATCGCAGCAGAGTAATCATGATCCCGAAATATAATCTCAGGGGCACGATACCAGCGTGTAACTACATGTTCCGTGAGTTGACGCTGAATTCGACGCGCAGGAGTCCGTGGATGCACGCCAATGCCTTGAAGGGTGTTTTCATCTGGAGTCGGGGCGTCCCCTAAGCGCTTGCGCTTACGTCCAGCCGTTGAGGCAGAGGTGGAAAGGCCACGTGCCAAGCCAAAGTCACAAATTTTAATCGCAACGGGTGACAGATTGAGCAACACATTGGCGGGCTTTAAGTCCCGATGGACAATTTCCGCCGAGTGCATGTACTTTAAAGCCTTGAGTAGATCCAATAGCAACCATCGAAGATGCTCTGCGGTTAGAAATTGCGGTGAATGGAGCAATTTCTCTAAATCCGACGGCAAATATTCAAAAACAACAAACAGATCTTGAAAATGATCCATGTCTAGGGGTGCAATAATTTCTCGAATTTGCACAATATTGGGATGTCGCAATTGACGCACAATACACAATTCCCGTAGAATCCGTTTGGCATCGATGGGATCGGAAAAGACATTTTGGATCTTTTTAATTGCGACAATCTCGCCAGTGGGCAAGTGTTTGCATCGCACGACTTGTCCATAACTTCCCTGTCCAAGCACACACTCGATCGAGTAATTGGGAGCAATTTCATTCCATCCAGGAATGGTGGAAGCATTCGAGGCGACGGCTGTCGACAGTGGCGCAGGAACAGCAACAGCAGCATTCTGCCCCCCACTAACCTGCACAAGTGGTACAGCAGCATTCACGACAGCCACGGGGGGCGTCACGAGCGCTATTTCAATCCAAAAAAGCAACCACAGTATTAGAATTAAACTCCATCATATCCTCATCAACCTTTTAATAACGTACGTGTGCCTTGACTCTCAGCAAGCACGGCTGGTGTTTCTGCAATTGCTTTCTTGTCTACTAAAACGTAGGGTAACTGGGTCAAATCTTGCGCTAATACGAGCATCCCCGGTCCAATTGGATTCCCAATCAATGGCGTGCACGAGCCCAATACCGTGAATTTCGATTGATTCTTGCTCCTAAACTCGAGCATGACACTAGCAACAGGTGACCCGCGCACACAATGCACCAAAGCATCCGCCAGTACTTTTGCGGTGGCTGGAAGCACAAGGTACGGTACTTCTTTCACGACATGACGTCCCGCCATTTCTTCCCGTGTATACCCACTGAGTGTTACAGCGCAATCATTCCAGAGAATCACGCGCATGACTTCATCCACGACAAATACAAATGCTGGGGACGTGTACAGGGACTTGCCCAAACTGGCCAAACTCTCGGTATTGGCACAATAGTTTTCAACACTCGAGACAAAACTTTGCACGGCGGCCACCGTCGTGTCTTCATAGTGCTCCCCAATGGTTTGCACCATGATTTTCCGCACGATACTATTGGATTTAGCGGGGGGTGGTGGCGCGGCAGCATCAGAAACCGAAGCCGACGCAGTGGAGCGGCCACTGTCCGAATCCGCACGCACTGACGGTTCAAAGTGCACCGAGTGCGCCTTGTTGCCGTTCATGTGAATGGCACAAATGCGAGGACTGGGAGGCGGATGACGCTGCCAAAGTCGTCGCCAAGCGGCGATGTAGTTTGTTGTTTAGATTGGGAGAGTCCTCCCCTTTCAACATACAAGAATCAGGTGATATGTACTGAAATAATTGTATCATTTGATTACGCTATCAGATGGTATAAATAAATACCATCTGTGACTTAGCATCGCTCAAAGATCTTGTAGAGGTTGGTTAGACAAGCTATGGGCGTGATTAGTTGCGCGTCATTGAGCGTGGTTGGGGGACAGAAGGCAGTAGCTTTTGTTGCAGGAAAGAGCACATGCTCAAGCACCGAGACCTCTCGCTCGACATTGCCTGGGTAGCGCATCTCGCCGTACCAACGCGCCAATACCTGCGCGACACTTTCAAAACATGGTTCCTCTTCTTCCCAACTCACTTCCGTGGCCAAATGAAGCACAAACTCGGGGAGGGAATGGATCGAGGGCTCATGGTCTCGTAAGAGCTTTGGCAGCGTTCGCAACATGCCTTGCGAATCAATGTCCAGTGAGAAATACTCGAACAACATCGGACCGTGCCCGACCAGCAACGTCTTGATATCATTCGCCACTTGGTCGCGAGGTCCATCTTCTTCATCGTATTTGTTTCGAGGATTCTTCAGCGCCTCGAGGACCAAGTCGTAAATCGGAAGCGGTGTCTGGAGACGAATGGACTCTAGGGCACCAAACTGCACGAGAATCTGCTGGTAAAATAGATGAAACGCGATCTCCTGATGGCGTACAATATAGAGCTTTGTCCGGTATTGCAGCAGTGAGAATTGCTTGTCCACGACACCGACGAAACTATGTTCGCGAAAGAGCTACTCCACACACATTTCGCCATGGTAAACTAACTACCTTCACCTCATCAAGAAACAAAGAGCTTACCCTAACAAGCGCCTTGTTGGTCTTTTGCCGTACCAAATTCTGCAAGTTTTGGACGCTTGAAAGCATTTGTGGGGTCTGGGTAGCCTCTGGATTCCCTTGACGACAACCATTCTCGTCCTCGGGCTCGGGTTCTAGCGAACACACATTCATTACATTAAAAAAATGATCATTCCGCCTCCTCCTGGAACCAGCAACTCCTCACCTTGGCTAGACGACGTCTCAGCTCGTTTTCTCTTCTTGGAAACGACATTCCTTATCGCAGCGTCGTCTTGTCCTGAGCTCGTCTGCTTACGAAGCTCGTCCCGGTTCGCATTGTCATTGTCTTCGACTGAATTCAGCCGGGATTGTTGGGAGGACAACGTTCTCTGCGATTCAAGGAAACAATACTTGTCAATCGTGTTGGACCGATGATCTGTTCGCACTAAACGTTGTGGTGCCTGCAAGAAATTCAATCATTAAAGTAAGCGAACCAGCGTACAATGAGAGCAGAAATCGAGACGCACCAGTGCTGGCTGATATTTCTTCGATGGTGGCGTCGGTTTTTCGCTAAGATCAAGAACGATCGAGTCAACCGAGCGATCGCCTTCGCCTTCACTTTCACTTTCACTTTCTCGCTTTTGCCTTTCAGCGTTTTTCGAGGCAGCTTTTTCGTTTCTTCCTGCCTCGTCCTTGATACTTTCTCGTCGATGTTTTTGCTTTGTCAATGGTTCACTGTTGCTAGCTGAGGCGATCCCCAGTGTTGCCGTAATCGGCTGGACGGAAAAGCTTCGACTTTCATTGCTTCCTTTCAGTCGCGAGTGAATGGCCTCGCTTATTGAATCAACGATATCTTCTTCGTGTATCTTCGTGTAAAAAGTGGACCTGTTGACCAGAATAATTCAACATCAATCTGTTTTCCGCCTCGTTTATCGTATGCCATAGCCTGTACCTCTCGCTTTGTCGGATGCACGTTCACGTCAATGTTACGAGGGGGGAGCTCCATGCTCAAATATATAAACGGGTGTGTGTTCTTGGGAAGATACAGCGAGTAGACAAACTCACAGGCACGTTTTAAGGCCGAGCACTCGACGAGACGATCGTTAATAAAGAGAATAAAACTGCTTTTTTTCAGACTACAGTACACCACACAAGAAAAAAGGTAGTGAGTTTGGGTTCTAACATTTCGTTCGGTTCCAGAAAACTTACTGGTAGTTGGCATTGCTGATATACCACAAACTTTACGTTGTAAGTCCATGGATCCTGCAATGCCTGCATCTCTGATGTGCTCGAAAGGAATGAGTTCATTTGCAATCTTGGCGCCATAGATATTGCGAATCACCTCCAGTTGAGTAGAGCGTTGAGATGTGTTGACGCCACATGAATTTTCTCGGTACTTCATTCAGATACACAGACATTTTTTATTGTATGAGATGCCAAGCCTTCAACAACCAGTATAGTATGCAAACCAAATGATGGCACCTTTTTGCAGACAAATCCCACTCCTTTTGCTGCAAAGTGAATGGCATACTTGTGGACCAAGTCCAAAATTCGAACGTATTGTTCCGGTACGTTCTTTAGCGCCTGTTTCCTCGTACTCAGATTATAGAATAGATCTTCCACCTACGATAGCGTCATCAACGCACTATTTAGCTCCTTGTCTTGCGGCCACAAAAGTTACATTCTTTATTCACACGCACTACTATTTGCGTGCCGAGCTTTCCAGCGCAAGGTTTAGGATCTTTCGATTCGCCTGGTTTCTTCGCCACCAACTTGCCGTCTCGATATGACGCTCTACTCATCATCACCCATTATCCAGCATTCTCAAGTTAGCATCCAACATTCCACATTCTATCATCAAGTTTTGATTTTCACACACCTGTAAGCACACGGCTGGTCTGCTGTCCGGGATGTGATCGTGACATGTGCCACATGCGAAATACTAGCAAGCGCTTCACCTCGAAATCCAAAACTCGTAATGTCTCTCAGATCTTCAAAGCGTTTGATTTTACTCGTGGTAAAGCGTTCGCATACAATCTCCATGTCCTGACGAGCAATGCCTCGTCCATTGTCCTGAATCTGCAATAGCTTGAGACCACCTTGATTCACTGTAACAGCCACGTGCGTCGCTCCTGCATCAAGAGCATTCTCCAATAACTCTTTTAGTGCATTCACTGGACGATGAATTACTTCGCCCGCTGCAATGCGGTTCACCACGTCCTGACTTAATCGCTCGATCCGTTGCGCTGTTGCCATATTAACTTACGACTTCTTTGATGTACTTTATTGCGGGAGATTATATGATTGGATAAAATGGTTTCACCCAATCACATCGTCCTTGGTAGAGAACAAATAATAATTATAACAATGGTGGCGTTTAGTATATACAAGTCATCCAAGTATCTCTTTGATTGCGTCGGGATTACGGACGATGTGCACGCACAACCGTATCCGGTGGTGAATGTGGAGGTGTTAGAAGAACTTCGGTGAGTTTGAGTGGCGAAAAAACGCACAGAACTGACGAAAAAGATGCCAAAAAATGGCATTTGATCAAATTGTTTTAGAAATTGGCGGTGTAATTTTGTAATGTAATTTGTATCGTTATTATTGGTTAACAGACTTAATGCAGTGGATGTGATTAAGCGCATTGACTATGCGGAAGTGGATAAGCTCGTTGCATGCTGTCGAAAGCATGTACTGTAGTAAAAGTTGAATAAAAAAGGACTGTAGCTGACCAGTTCAATTGCTCCTTTATGGTGCTGTCCAACTATAGCCTCCACAGACTATCGTCATGCCAGCTACACATGGCGATATTGCAGCGTTTCAAGAATTTGTCAAGTACCTAAAAGCTCGCAGACGGGTAGGACTGACATGCGGTGACGCATGAGATGTAACTGAAGAAGATTATTCTAAGTGGCAGGTTATGTGTTGTGTCATGATACTAGGCTGGAGTGGCTATTCTCACGGATGGACTTCTTTTGATACTTGCACCAGTGGAAAACGATGACTTGCAGCTGCGCTGTGTAGTCGTCAATGCGAAACCGTCTGCAGATATTTCTGCTGCGCTGTCATCTCATGTCCCGATTCCATGTGAAACTCCAGCCCAATCTGATAATTCTATGCCACCTCCTCTGTCGGAATTGTGCGAGGAAAAGGAGCGAGATAATCGAGATCGCGTTCCTGATCGTGCAAATGTGCGGAACGAAGATACAGATCAAGAGTTGTCTTACAAACAGAAGCAAAAGATTCAGGTATGACGTTGTCTTTGTATTATGATGTGGTTAAACATTGTGACGTATCCTGCGTAGGATGAAATTGATAAGACCATTGCGGCAAAGACAGATTTGGAAATGCTTTACAACTTGCCAAAGCTCGAAAGAGTAACACGAATTACACAACTTCGGTACGCTATTTGTCCACGAAAAGTATGCACTCGCACTCATATTTCACATAAAACACTTCTTAGACAAGACTACGAGGCGTTTCACACGCTCCACTACGATATCTTGAAGGAATGGATCAAAGCCGATCCTGACAAACCATAAGACCGACATCTTTTTGTATTGTGATATTCATCCAATTTTGCTAAAAGAATAGTAAATCTGCCAGACTAAGAGGCTTAATTATATTTGCGAACCTTATTTAATAAATAAATACCTCATGATAATGTCCGTAACCCTCGATTTATTTAGCTTGTAAGGTGGGCCTTACAAATCAGAGAAAGGCAGATTTCCACGACGAATGCCGGTTCTTTGACTGGCATTCTGCGACAAATAGTTTTCAAAGCAGAATAGCGATGTTTTTTATTTTAGTATTCAGGTTCGTTTTGCTTCATGAAAATTTCCATCCTGCAGTTTCTTTAATTATTTTATTTCGTGCTTTTTCTTAAGGTCTTGACTGCGAGCGCATGCAGCCGAAGAGAACACTAGCCCTTCCATCACAAAGTTACTATGAAGTTGCTGAAGAAGCATGTCAGCGAAAAAGATGGCGTTGGATGTGGTGCTGCGCGCTGAGGTCCGGAAGACATGTGGCATATCTACAATCTCATTCACGTGACGGACTTGGCAACAATACGCAAGGCAGTAGCGAGTTAGTAGCGAAAATACCTAAGCTCTTACTTAATCGCGTGGTTCTGCAGGTGGCCAAGGAAGGCGTAACGGGCTCTACTAGCAGCCAACGCGTGCGGATGACGCTACAAATTATGGTTCGTTATTTGTGAAATAGTTTGTTGGGCATTTGGAACTAAAAATGGATAATGTGTAGGTGGATCAAGTAAATTTCGATCCTGTGCTCTGTGTACTGCGTATCAAGGGCAAAAGTGTCATGGAGAGTCAACACGTTAAGGTATTATGGAGTATTTTACTTCTCTTTGAACTATTGATATCGAAGAACAATGTGGAATTAACTAATTTACTGCTTCGTGGACAGATGGGAGCATACCACACGCTCGATCCGAGATGAACCGCGACTTCACGCTGACCAAAAATTGTTGGGATATCATGTACACTAGAACGAATAAATATGGCATGTGATATATCTAACAAGCAGAGCTTGCAGCTGTGGTCATGCAGGGTGGCCTGGCACACGTATGCTTGATCAAAGGGTGATATGACAGTCATTCGTGCCAAAGATTTAAAACAAGTGTACCAAAAAAACGGCCTGGCAGCTCGGCTCACTCTAAGGGAATTGAAAAATTTTATGAAAACATGGCGGCTCCATTCGGCAAGCACATTCATCCTTGAAAATAAACCCAAGTTCGTATTGTGCCATTCATCGTCTACAAACATGCACTAGACGAAGTCCTCAATGACCCCGCGATTCAGTCTCAAATAGCGGATACGAAAGCTGTAGAAGATGTTAAGTGCCTGGAGCGCTTCTTTAACATGTTGCATAACGATTAGAACCGTGCATACTATGGGTACGAGCACGTTATGCGTGCCAACGCGAACATGGCCATTGAGACGCTTTTGATAACGGACTCGCTTTTTCGTCAGCAAAATATATCCATGCGCCGTAAATACGTCGATCTTGTTGAAAGTGTACGGGATTATGGTGGCACGGTGCGGTTATTCAGTAGCTTGCATGCATCATTTTTTTTTTTGGCCAAGTTAGTGGTATCACTGCCATCTTGCGTTTTCCTATGCCTGAAATTGAACAAGACCAAGACGAAGAGTCCAGTTCAGAAAAGGAGAAAACGAATGACAGCGGATTGGGCGACCTGGCCGCTATCGGTGCCACGGTAGGTTTTGTGGCTGTCATCCTTGCCGAAGTGAAATCATCGTGTCTGTGATTGTACGAATAGAACAGTCCCCTGTACATTCGAACGTTTGGACAGGAAGGTGAAGACTTGGGTTTCCATTACATTGCGCATGTGTCGTTGGACGTCATTGAAGAAAAAGTGCGGGACGCAGGCATCACGAGCTCAAAGGATGACATGTATTTGGGTTTTCTCGGGCCTTTTGAAGAATATCGAGTTTATGGATACGTGACAAACACGTCGGTAAAATTTGCTGCGGTGTTGCAAGATGCGCCAGCGCGCGAGTCGGACCTTCGACTGGTAGGTAACACTAACCCCATCAATTCGTTTATGTGGTGACTTTTCTTTTTATGGTGTCGCATTGTTGATGACTGCAGTTTTCCACCGAGGTGCATCGCCTGTACGTAAATGCCATGTCGAACCCTTTTGCTTCACTAGGAGAGCGTCTCACGTCGCAGACGTTTGATAAACAAGTGTCCAATCTTGTCGTACAGCATAACACTGGCAGCTAATGCATAATTAGGTTTAAATTTTCCGTTGACTCGGCAGCAAACGCAACGATTTTCTTGACCGCCGCTGTTTTATGAAATACTCAAAGCTTCAACCGAGAATCTTAAAAGAAAAGTCGGATATGATCGCGTTTTTTGAAAACAAAGTGCTGCAGTTGGACGGGAACTGTCGCGAAAAACCACGAGCATGAAAAGCGTATCGATGATTTGGCTGAATCCTTTAGCCGTTTCGTCAGGAATAAATCGCTCGAGAGCGCAAACGTCGAAAGAAAGTGTCGCCGCCGCCCGACACTTTGGATTCTGAAGTGTAGATACGAGTAAAGGATAACTGAGCCTAACCTGCTACGACCACTCGTTGCTTGTGCATCACGTGCCCAATCGTCCGAAACTGCTTGTACCATCGGTGTACGGCGCGCTCTGATATGTCCAGAATACGCGCCACCGATGCGACCGGAACGCTGTATGCGTACACTAAGGTCACCGCCCGCCACCTAAATTCGCTGCAGTACATCGAACACGTTTTGACACGTAAAATGTTTTTTTTAAGATTACCCGGAATGCGTAACCATCCGAGTACCTTGATTTAGCATTCCGTGTAACCCTCTAAAAAAAACCTTTTCTTACCCTCGTAAACAGCGGATTTGGGACAGGCAAATAACTTAAATTCGACAATACTGACTTCTAGATATCAAAGGCCACGCGTAACCGTCATTTTAGTGCTCCAAATAAGGGCGTGTTCCATTGATATCTAAATCCAAGACATAACCCAAATAGAAGGCATGGCACTAAGCGCAAGAGCAAGCGAAATTGTGATTACGAAGTAAAGAGAGCGCGAATTAATGTCAGTAGCTCATTTTTTGTGGCGCTGCGCACCACCAAATTGCTTAACCCACATGCTCCAATTCTTACGCTCCACACTGACTTTGCACGTAGAACAGACCACGATTGTCTTCGACAGGAGCGGAGAGCCAGTCATAATGCACGCTTCCGACATGGTTTTGCATTCCGAGCACTGCAGTGTCGCTTCATAGATGGTTGCTTTACAATTCAAACACGTGCGATCAGGCAAATTCTCGGCTGCTTGTTGATCCATCGAGATGGTCAACACCCTGTTCCGAATCTCTTCCCGAGCGCTCTCGTCGGCCAGATAGTGGGTCTCTGGGACCGCAAAATCAACGGGAGACGGAATATCCGTGCCCAGAGAGTCCGTATTGTCGAGATTACTCGCATCACCGTCCTCAATGGCTTCACACAGGTCAAGATACCAATTCCAGTAGACGAACGCGGCACTGAACGACTCGAGTTTCCTCGTTGCTGCACCAGCTAAGGTATAACATTCTTCGCATAACGTTTACGCGGTACTCCAACGTTGCCACGGAGATAGCAATCCAACGCTTCATTGAGCTTCTCTGCATCGGGAGGGGCGCTGTCTTCAGGTGTTACGCGTGCCATGATCATATCGCGATCTTCGGTCGGCAATCGCGAGATGTCAATGTCCGTGTCATCATCTGTTACAGCTTCTTGGCCATCCAAGCCAAGCACTGACGATAATATTTGCATCTTGGACTCTGCAATTCACTGTCTGCCCGACCTTTCACTCGAGAGTTATTTCCTAAAATATTGACAGCAAGCACAAACACTACCAACCAGCATACGAAAGAGCAAATAACCATGTGTATAACACCGCAATCGGCATAATGTTTTCTCTAAACATAAGAATCTACTTCACCTGCTCGCAATTTGTTTTTACCCTTTAAGGGTACCGGTCCGCTTGGATATGAGATACTCTGTCGGCGAAGATGGAAGAAAAACTTCTTCTGATTCATCTACAGCAGCAGTTACAGATTCTAGAGTTGCATTAGTTACCAATTCTGCATTAGTCGCCGACTCTGCATTAGTCGTCGATTCTGCATTACTTTGACCGGTTCTAGTGGCACCTTCAATGGCATTTGATGCACCTTCGTTTTGAACGGGACCCTGGCCGAATTCATTTGTTCGCTTGACATCAACAGGGTACTTCCAGCGCTGATACAAGTAGATGAAGAAGATGAGATCATCACGGAAGCAACTGAGGCGGTGCATCCACGGCATTTTGATAACAAAAGCAAACAGATCGTCAATAAATGTGTTTAATGACATGTATACCATGGCTCGCCATGGCAAATGCGCCACCGACTTCAGTTTATAATTGATATATAACTGAGGCGTCATCATGATAAACCCAAAAGCGTAGACGAAGCTAGTTAGACTTGAGATCACTCACGAATACCAGCTCTTGTGTACGCCATATACTAGGGTGTATGCAGCTTGGCCAACAATTAGCGGATACACATACGACAAGTGAGCGACGGCCACACGATCATGCTCGGCAGTGGGTGAGGCTTCGTAACTCTCTACGCCCGATACAACGAGTTTGTTATTAACATCCCGCGATAACACAATGGCTTTCTGAATTTTCCAAATCTCAATGGCAAGACCAATACCTGACTGAGCAAGTACCAGCCACGACGTATCATTATCCATCAGGTACAAGAAAATCACAAAGTGGAAAAAAGTATTTAGCCCGATAGTTCGCAGCGACATTGCCCTCCTGTGTTTTCTGATTCTCCCAAAAACTCACGTCATTGTTGAATGCCAAAAAATCAAAGACCGAGTGCAGCAGCGATACCATCATCGTAATTGCCAGGAGATATGGATTTGTCTCAATAAATATGCTTTTCATATTGTCTGTATCTCGTCTAGAAGACGCGCCCGTAGCCTCTTGGTTGCGGAAATTCTGCTCCATTTGCGTGTACAATGCGTATTTGTACATGGGCAGTGGGTAAAACGAAATCGTCAATGGTAACGCCATCAATGTGTCGTTAATTGGTATCATGTTCTTCGAGCAGCCAGAATTCGTTCAAAAACAACACAGGTGAGTACAGTCCTGCTTCTTTATCCATATTCATCTCTGTTGACATAAATGGAGGCGGTGGTTGGTTTACAGATTACGTAGTTTGATCCAGCACAACATTTATATAAAAGGATGGTTTCCACATGGACGGCATCAAAGCCGTGAAGCCACGTCTCCGACAATCGACCGATAGCGACTGGGATCGTGCGTGGCACAAAGCGCCATCGCAACTCTGACCAGTCACAAAAACGAGTGAACAGAAAAATGTAACCAGGCAAAAACATGCTTCAAATAAGAGCGTGTTGCCATTGATATGTTGTGGTTATTGATATCTAGTAGTCAGTATATAGATTATATAGATGAATGGGGGATTTGTGACATATGCCTCATGGATCACGGCACGTATTGATCAATAGAGAATGCGATATGAGTCAATGTGGTGAAGCGACTTATCAAATAATGCAAAAGTACTTTCCAAAGGGCGCATTCTGATTGGCGGAAATACGGACCAAGGGTGTGGGC
>MIQA02009139.1:0-16059 GCA_001887855.2 Sclerospora graminicola | reverse complement strand
TAGTGTATTAATTAACTATCAATTAAGTATATATATATGTTACTATATATACACCTAAGGGTGCTTGAGTACTAGAAGGTAAGTTTAAGAGTGAATATATTTATGGTTGGTTAAGAGCTAACTAGTATAATTAGACCTAGACTAATCATAGTAACATGTAGTATAAAACTGATCTAATGATATTTTTATCATTTGATGACTTGTTAGATTCGATTATATCAGAATCTGTTCTCAAAGTGGATTCTGACAACTTATAATACAATATTCACATTTCAGGTATTAAGTCTGAAATTGAACTGTGATATTTCTACTCAAATATCACTTATGTAATGGCACCCCATTACAGTGGGGGGTGTACCTATACGTCAACCAACAAGGTTGTGACGGTGGTCGCCTGTATTTTGATCGCTGTGCTGTCATTGTAGTAAATGGTCACTGCAGTAGTGGCGCTCGGCTATTTTAAAGGCGAAATAGAGACGCATCCTGACTATGAAGGTATTCGACAAATCCACCCAACGTTTGCTATTCCTACGGATGTTGTAGACTGACAGCGGATATGATCATGGCCGAGGTAGATGAGAGCTAAGAGGCACTGCTTATTAAGTGGTTGAAGAGTAGTTGCCAACTCAGACAAATTTCAATTCCATTTACTTTCGCAATTAGCCAGCCACCTCGTCATATATCGTCCAAATGCTAGCGAAACAACGACTTGAGTATACAATTCCATGGGTGTCGCTTCCTCAATAACAATACTGACAAAAAAAACTCTGTCTTGGAGCTCAGAACATCTAAACGTTATGCAACACAAACAGTCAACACTTCTGCAGACAAATATTGAACATGGTGACGTACGAGTAGCTCCACGTGGGATGTGTGTGACGATGTCGCGATTGATTTGCGAGCGTAGCTCCGACACCTCATTAGGCTTAATGCAGTTGATCTCCTTGACCACTTCCACCTTGCCATTAGTCATCTTGTTCGTCGTCACGTCAACGTTGCTACCTGAGCCTAAGTCGTTAAAAATACCAGCCAGGATAGCTTCCTGCATCAATATTTTCGGTTCTTCCTCCTAAAGAAAATAGCGATATAAATCCACGTTGAAACACAATTACTCAGTCACCCAAAAACGTTCGGATTTATACCGTCATATCAGACAGACGTCGTGACAAATGTCACGTCGTTATCAGAATGCATAACTGAATTGCATTCAAAGTGTGGGAAAAAATTCATCTTGTGCCGCGCTAGTGAATGGTGGGCGGGGTACTAATTTTTACTTTGGAGAACACATTTACAAAAACAATAGGATTGGAAATAGCAACTTCATATCCACTGGCAACACGTTGCAGCCTATTTTTGACGTCAAATTGGTCGATGTAAAGTATCAATCGAGGGACAGAAATTACCGGAATTATCAGCTTGATACCCAAAAAGTCACGCGTCGTGTATCCAAGTGGATTTCTTCGAGCTTTTCGGCTCGTGGAAATGAAGCCATGAAAGTCTTGTCAGTCGATCTTCCGTTTGCTCTTGTACGTGAAATGTCGTCGGTGATGATGGAAGAAAGATGCAATGCTATTGAGAGTGTGTGCATGAACAATCCTCGATACCGGAAACAGCTAAAATACACTATGGAGGAAGTGTTAGCGCTGATATCCGAGACCAATTCGCGAGGTGTTGGGCGGGAACGATATGTCCTTGTGCATGACTCGATTGTACTTTTGAGGGGCGCAAGTAAGCGACGATGGCATCATTCCTGCTGTGACTGTGGACGCGTGAATAAAAACTCTCTTTTACGTAACTATCACTTAACAGGAGTTGCGCGGTTTTTATAGGTTTATGGTTGCGCGATTGAATCAGTCACGCTCGGAAATTTCGTCTAGAACACACAATAACAGGTTTGAATTTACCCCCTAAACAAAGAGTCGCTCCGCCACGTGTCGCGGTCATTGGGAGCACAGGGTTAACAAGGCCCCTGTAGCTCAACTTAATTCATCAAATCCCGTCGGGGGACTTCCGGTAAGCCAAAATGCGTAATGCCCGGACGCGCATAGACGCATTTTGGCTTACCGGAAGTCCCCCGACGGGATTTGTTTAGGTTTTCAACCCACACCCCCTCACGCGCACGTGTTTTGAACACGTTTTATCAATTGGAAAGGTTTCGTGGAGATAGCGTTTGTGGTTTACTGTGGAAGATCGCGGTTTTCGTGGTTTCTCGTTATCTCTCGTTTTATTGACTGGCCTGATCGGACGAAGTTTCCCGATCAGTGCCTTTAGATACTTTAACTAAGTATCGACACTAACTCGTTCTCCGGTGAAGATTCCCACCTGAGAACACCCCCGTCTCGAGAAGGCCATCCCCTCCGACCTGATTCGAATCACCCTTCTCATCTAAGAGTCCACCTGAGTGAGTGTAACCACCTAAGATCAATGGGTACACAAGGTGAGATGAAGTTAAATATGGATTTTATCGTACATGACGACCGGTCCCAAGACCGAGAGGATCGGATCAGTCATCATAGTGATGATTCATCTGATCCGATCTTGATGCCGATCAGGATCAACGGAGTACCCCCTCCGATAGTTGGTCGTCCGGGCTAGTGGGTATCCGAATTCCACCCAAGACTTCCGTTCTGAATTTGGAATCGGCTCCGCCACAGTAATACCGCAACAAAACAGATAAAATCATCAAATGGACACAACGGATTTAAAGCCACTCGCAACTGGTCCACCGTCTCCACAATCGAGGGTATGAATGCGTATTAAGGAACTATTGGAAGCAAAGGAGGCAACAGTTGAAGATATTCCAGAAGATAATGTGGAGAAATTGAATGTCTGGAAGAGTATATTGCAGGGAGCGATTGCCAAAATTGTATACTTAAACAGTAGTGGCGATTCCAAACAAGGTGGCGTTTCGTCTGGAGTTTGTCAAGATTCGTGATTTATTCGTTGTCACGCCCTAGAGTGCACCAGGAGAGCGTAACCGCCAGTGCTGACGGGTACACTAGGTGAGCTTATACAAGATGGATCATCCCAGTCGTCACAGCCAAGGTGATGGCAGTGACCGGTCCAGCTAGCTTGATGCTGGTTCGGACCAAGAACTAGATGGACAGTGTACCCCCTTCGACAGTCAGTCGTCTGGGCTCCCCGTGGGTGTTCGTATTCCGGAAGGAATTTCCGAGAGCGATCTGTCGGACTTTATACTGCAAGATTGCTTGGAAAAGTTTCCCAACAAGGAAC
Organism: Sclerospora graminicola; assembly: GCA_001887855.2. Lineage (NCBI taxonomy): Eukaryota > Oomycota > Peronosporomycetes > Peronosporales > Peronosporaceae > Sclerospora > Sclerospora graminicola. Next base: position 12,825 of record MIQA02009139.1, on the reverse strand, counting down.
AGGTGCATGCAGCGAAAGCGCTGCGCCCGATGCTGGCAATGGACAAAGTACTCGAATCGTTCGAATGGCAGAACAATTTGGCATTCCTGCTAGAGATGCAAAGAGACTAACAGCATTAAAGGATACAAAAGTTAACGAGACAGAATTACAAGTAAGCATTGATAGCAAGCCTCTGTATCTTGAGATGACAACGAAAACGTCCAATACGTTCTACGTATCATGTTGATAGGCTTCATTGCCTTGAATTTCCATTGCAATCAGTTTTAGGACACATTCCGTCAAAAAGATGATTGTAAACGGGAGCTCCGAGATTTCCACAATGTGGTTTTGAAACGAGTAGGCGGCCACTAGTTTGCCACCAGCGTACCTTTTTCCACGACTGGCGGGGTTAACTTGGAGTACAAAGCGGAAGAGGAGGTAATTTGCTCCAAATCGTTGGGCACACAGCACGAGTTTTTCAATTTAAGGGTTCGAAAACAAGTTAACGTACGTACGTACCTTTGGTGACTCGACAAAACTAAGTCGTCTTTTTTGCTCAATATGTTTATCAGTCACCATCAGAGACGTGGATGGCTTGAACCCGATCGCGGTTTTTACTTCTAAGGGATGGGTCACAAATGTCGTGCGAGAAATGGATGTGTTAGGAATTAACGCAAGCGCATCCTTTTCCGTGGAGTCACCCGAAGTTGTTGCCGTCGTGGAACGGTAGCACAAAACCTGCTTTAAAATCACTGCTAGCGATGAAATTTACTTGCCGTTCCTATTCCGAAACAAACCCAGTTCACTAAAAATATTCGGCTCGAGAGGATGGAATATATATGAGGGCGGCAGGGCTTTCGACTTATCCAAAATTTTACTGTACACACTATTGAAGATACTGAAAATTAAGTTCTTTATTCCTTCTACTGAAATTGGTATTTCAGTATAAGGATAAATTTTCTTCCGCTACCAATGACCTAGAGTGACCAAATGTTTATTGGCATAGCGAATAGAGGCTTGAGGCTTTTGCTTTAGCTCTTACCAAGCGTTACACTAAATTAATGCCTGTTTTTTCTATTTTTTGCCACGGGTCTTCTGTATCTCCCACTTGAACTTCCTGGTAGCTCTTTTAACCCTCCTGCCACCTTCAAATTCAATTGCACGCACTCCCTTCATCTTGCACGCTTGGAGAATGCTCTTGGGTGACACTGTTTGAAGCACCACTACCTATTATTTTCATTGTATTCTCCACATATCCACGAAATTAAAAAATACCTTGGAACCTCTACAAAGTCTTTCGACTCACAATAGCATTTAAACCTGCGTCTAACATCGTCTAACGTCGCGTGCATGAGCTGTAGCTGTGTCTATAAGTCGGCTAAGCTGTCAACAAGCTCTTGATGCTGTAGACATAAGGGGAAGATGGCAGACCGTAAACGTCTGTCGGCTGTCGTACCATCGAGGCACTGCTGCAACCAACACGATAAATAGCATACAACGGAGTGGATGAATGACTGCAGAACGTGTTGCGCCAAATTCGCGAGAGCGCAATCAGGTCGAGCGAGCTCCAAAGCTTCTTCGAGCTCTGTGTCGCCAGACCAGGCATCGGCAATCGGCAAAGGGTGTACTATTTTGCGAGTAGTGGGGTTTAGAAGGACTTGCATGCTTAGTATTACCAAGTAAGTAAAATGTAAAATGACACCACTGCTTTTTGGTTGCGGAATGCAGAGTGAAGGTCACTTCAACATACGAAGAAATTATCAAAGACCAACTTTTTTTTCGATTACGACATCGAGCAAATAGCATTCGAGAATCTGATAGATTAGTTCCCTCAGCATTATTCTCGAGGTGCAAGGGAAAGAGATGACGACCGTGCCGCGTTGTCCGATCGGATACTTTCCGAAGCTTACACTCGAGCGCAGCCCCGAGCTGATAGCTCGGGGTGCTTCAAAATTTGAGAACGTTTCACTTTCTGAAACAGCTTGCGCTTCTCGGGGGTTGTTAACTCGATCCCTCTGGGATCCACTTGCTTAAACTGAAATAGCTTCATGTTGCAAATTCCTTTCTGGACGGACTGGGCTTAGTTAGACTAGCTGTCAGCAGACACCAGTGAACCTATACGAGGTCTCGCGCGATCAGGCCATCGGAGGTCAAGAGACATAGTCCAAATGGACAGTCACTCCATTTCCGCAGCAGGTTCGGATTGTTGCCATAGCGTAGCTGAACAGGCATCAAGCGGCGAAGACGACACGGTGTCGAGCGTTGTACGTAGTTCTTCGCCTTTTATAAAGGCCCTTACAATTGGCAAAAAATAACATCCTTTTACTAATATGACTTGATGTTAAAGCACGTGAGCTACTTTCGCTGTCACGTGGCCGTTCATATTTTCTCATCGGTCTTCGCAATCTCACTGCCGTAGTAATCATCTCTATATATCGTCTGTCCTTGACGAACGCACGAGTATTTCGAGGACATGTGCCATACAGAAAACTCTTTGGTAAGCTAAATTCAGGAGACTACAGTACAGTACCTACAATCCAATTACATCTGATTCTACTTGAAAATGGTCTCATCTGCGTCTGCTCTCGACGATTTGTCTTCGATAATAAACGAACATTTGAACCGGATATACGCTACGCTGTTTACACTTTGAGCATTATCCAATTTACCAGTCCGACGCCAGTCTCAGAATTTCAACCATGGTTAGCAGTGACATTGTCATGCTGGTACGTGTTTGGATCTTTTGTAGTACCTTATTAATCATCTACATGCCGTCCCAGCTCGTGCGTCGAATCTACCGCGACAAAACTGTTGGTTCGGCCTCGATTCTTCCCATTTTCCTCGTACTCGCCCTCTCTCACGTATGGATGTTGTATGGATATTTAAGTAAAACATGGTTCCCGTCGTTCCCAGTCTTTCTTTTTGGCGACGTCGTTTCGCTGACTTATCTTTCCGTCTATTGGCGATATGCGACTGATCGTTCCAACGTGACACACTCGATCGTCCTCTTGTTCGCCTGGCTTGCTGTCTCGACGCTTTACGTGATCGCCGCTTGTCTCGGATTCACAGGCCAGACACGAGAATACATAAAGAAAACACAAGGGTTGTGCTTTTGCGATGTCACGGTCATTGGAGCGCACGTGCCCATGTTGATGAACCTCGTCCGCGCATTCAAGCTCAAATCTGCGGCGTCTCTCGTCCCGCGGTCTCTGGCCATAACGACTTTCAATACATTTGGGTGGTTCACATTCGGTCAAGTGACATCAAATTGGATCATTGCAGGCCCCCAAGTGTTTGTGATTGCACTACACCTAGCCGCTTGGACCATGTACCTCGGCTTTACGAACCGGACCAGTCGAGAAACTGACTACCATACGATCGAGAAGGATCCTGTCGTTCTTGCTGCTGTCGAGTTGTCACCGCAGGTGAATGTCAGTATTGGTATCAAAGATGAGACGACACCATCCAGTCCAGCTTACCATGGGCTACAGACGCCACTTCCGTAAGAGGGTTGCAAGTTAGCTACTTATAAGTATCATTTAAAAATCAATGTTAAAAGTGAATTGTAATCAAACATCGAACGTATACAATAATCGTTGCTTTTAGATGCTTTCGTAGAAGAGATTGGTGGCCATCGCACTGTTGCGATGGCACCATATGGTTATCTGATCTTGATTACGATGACATGGCATAGAACGGCCAAAAATAAAGCCGCTTCCAATTCCAACTTTTGACCACAATCAAATCTGATCTTCCTAAACAAAAACAAAGTAACGTTAGCATTTGCGTCGATGTTGGATCACTGTAATCACGAGGAAGGACTTCCATCAGATCTAGTAATGTGTTGCTTTGAGACGGCATTCCTAGGTTTGTAGGTTTGGAGGAGACAGTTATAGTTTCTAAAGCTTACAGCGCGCAACCATAACGAAACAAACTATAAATACTAAATTTGATAAATTGAACAGGAGTCGTTTAGAACTAGTTAGATACCGTAAAACAGAGCGTCATTCCCTGACTCTTTAAAAGGCCGTTCATTGATTGGCTAAATCTCTAGTCGACAATTTTAATTGTAACTTAGTCAATGTTCCCGGCCACATAACGTAATGGATTCCCGGCCACATAACGTAATGGATTATTGCCGAGTTTCGACATATCTCAGCTGTTTTTGATCCAATAGAACCAAAGAAGAAATCTCTATTTTGGGATCTATTGCTAGATTTTGGTGCTCAAAAATGACCAACTGACGTTATGAGGTAAAAAACGAGTTAACGTAACCCAGATTATTGCCGAAACTGCAATACTCACGTTTGTATTGATTTATTTATTTGATTTAATAAGGGAAACACTAAGGGCACCGTAAAATTGATTTGGGCACCCAATCGGACTTAGTTGAATTAAAACCGAACTTATTTCACGAATCACGCCTTGACTTCTAGATATCAAAGGCCACGCGTAACCGTCATTTTAGTGCTCCAAATAAGGGCGTGTTGCCATTGATATCTAAATCCAGGACATAACTCAAATAAAAGGGCATGTCACTACACCATGTCCTTCTATTTGAGTTATCACACCACACATCGGTAAGCGACATTGTGAGATTCGACTGATGAAGGTAGAAATTGCGCAACTTTGTGAAAGCATTTTGGAGAACCCAGAGGAGACGTTTGAAAGATGAAGGAGCATCTGCAGTAGCTTAGTAAGATTATGCCGATCCATGCGAGACTGATGAGTGTATGCTTTTGGGTGACAATTGGTGGACCTGTGGCCATGTACGCCGTGTAAATTCCTTCTCGAGCACTTGTTCGTCTCGCTGCTGAAAATGCTGGAGCGGCCCATGAGATACTTCCACGCGTAGTAAGTGCTGTATGCTCTAATATCGCTAGTGATGACGACCGTGAACAACGCCAATCTACTCGCTCATTGCTTGATGTTTTAAAGGCTGTCATTTTGCCTGACGTGCTAGAAACTGAAGGAACGTTTGAGGATATCTCTCGTGTGCTTGCCTCCTTAAAGAGCCTCACGTCGCTTTACTTTCAGAGCGCGTGGAAACATGTCTTCCCGCTTATTGCTGAGATTTTCCGCTCTTACGGTGTTGCTAGCCGACCTGCTCTGGAGCCTATTTTCTTTACCTGCTGCGACTTACATGAGGCTACTGACATACTTTCTCAACAGCAGCAATGCGACAAGATTGCTCAGGCGATTTCAGATTTATTCGCAGCTGCTGCGGGTGCGGTCGTTGAAGCCCTTGGTGCTCGTGCCTTCCTTGAGATTATTCGTATTGACTACCCGACCGAAATTATATTAAAAAAATTGTAAGTGAAAAGCGTACGTGGTTGCTGCCAATTTTCCGCGACGCATTGGATAATGGATAATCTGACCCTCACTTGTACCATTTGAGGGGTCGAACCATTTATGCAGGAGAGTACCATAAACACAACAATATTTTTGGGAACGTGAGTGAATTAGAGCACAATACGCCACAGGCGTTTTCCCACTTTACGTAAGATACTTCGGGCCGCGAGATTCTTGTCATCGATATTCAAAGCGTTGGTGATCATTATACCGATCCACAAATTCAAACACGACGTGGAAAAGAATTTGGCAAAGGAAATGTGGCTCTACGAGGGCTTAAGCGATTCTTACTTTATTCAAGGCGTTGGTGATCATTATACCGATCCACAAATCAAACACGACGTGGAAAGAATTTGGCAAAAGAAATGTGGCTCTACGAGGGCTTGAGCGATTCTTAGGTTCCCTGATGCAATCCCATTTGTAGATATCTCAAGCTCCCATTGATACATCGTAAGGACGAGGGGATGAAAATAGTGATCCAAAAGGCACGATCCCAGCAGAGACGTACATGAGTCAGCCACGGATCGCGATCGATCAGCTGGACTCGATCTTGTTCTACGGTGAGTTTCAATCTTTGAAGCAGTATCAAAAGCGTATTAAAAAGAAGCGGGTGAAACAACAGCGACAAGGTCCTCATCGTCGACTTAAAGTGGTGCAAGCACGAGAAGATGGCGTGAACGTAGATGATTGTAATGACGACGAGAGGAGGGTGGAAGCTGGGATGTGGATTCCACAGATAGGGACCAGGTTTACCGATGCGTTTGTTGTACAGCAACGATCGTGCTCTTCCTTTGGTTGTGACGGCGTCATGCAGCGTATCGTGTCTTGATAAACAGGAGCTTGGCGAACAAACCAAGCACCAAGAATCTGGCTGTCATGTTTTCCTAGAAATCTCCTGCTGCTGCTCTAGTGGCGATGTGAGCATCCACTGCTTGGATCTTGGCTCGAATGTGTTGGATACGCCTTGCGACGGGATAGTTGGCAGTTTTCCACCGCAAATGGGACGAAAACGAGAGATGCCGAGCTCGTTCCGTGTTTTCCACCTGAGCCCAAGTATCTTCGTCGTTGATGGCGTAGGGCTTTCGACCGCTTCTGTGGTCATAGACAACAGCATTCTCTGATATGTCTAAAATCATTAGTTCCTTCAAAATGAATTTTACGACCGTGTCCTTGACTTTTTCAAATTGCAATGTGATCAATGACGTACCCTATGAATCCTCTTGCTTGTACAGGAGTCAAGGTAAACACTGGTCAATGAGATTATCCATGGGATGAACGTAACGTGTCAAATATTGCTCGAAAGTTCGCTACGTGGTCTGGTGTCATTGTTAGTACCATACGAAGGGTACTTTGCACCAGTCACAAAATCGAGTGAACAGAAAAATGTAACCAAGCAAAAACATGCTTCAAATAAGGGCGTGTTGCCATTGATATGTTGTGGTTATTGATACAGTATCCGCTCCCACTTCCGGAACTGCCCAAAAATTATTTTTTTTCAAACTTGGTACAATTAAAGAACATAAGCTTCCGAAAATTGTGTATTGATTTGTACCACTACTGTGGTACTCACTCTATTATTCATTTGCTAAATCAAACAGTAGCTATGACTAAAGGTGAAAAGGCAACAGTTTTCGATAAGTGACCTGTTGGGAGCTCGTAGATCAATTTCAATCAGTGTTAGTTTAGTGATACAGCTCTATGAAAAGTGTTAAAAAAATGTATCGCTGCTCGATTCAATTGGACGAAATTGGACGATCAAGTGCGGGCCTTGTGAACGTTTTAGCTAGCGGCTCCACGGTGCATTATGCACCAAGGATCCGGATCTAACAAGCAGATTTACAATAGTCATCTAGCGCAAGGCAAAAGTCTTGTGAGTAGTAACAAAGAAATGATACACATTTGCTCTATTACACGCTGTTCCTTCTAAAAATGGATAGCCTCTATTAACTGATCATTTCTGAAAATCCGGAAGTGAGAGCGGATACTGTATCTAGTAGTCAGTAACCGGCAATAATCCGTTCCGCTACGTAATTGGCAGATAGTTATTTTGGCCAATCTGCGGTGCCACCTGCTGGTCAATCGCAAAAGTGACGAAGAACGTTCAGCTTTTTAAAATCATGAGCGAGAAGCGTGGCGGCATCCAGAAGGATGCTGTCGATTAGAAGACTCCCGCCTTAGTGTCAAATGCTGACGTACACAGCAGCACTGACAGTAAATTTGGATTGTTTTGACATTGTCGGCAAACTACGAACATGAATTATAGTTGAGCGAAACTGCCATTTAGTTAAAAGTTTTCTATATGCCAACTTTTAATTTTACAAAATATTGACACTAAGCGTAGAGTTAGCTCTGCTTCCTGCCGCGCCGTCGTACTAACCGACGACCAAGCTGCACGCTATATTGACTCAAGACAACTATACACTAATTTTTTGTAATAAACAATAATCGATTTACGTGGTTACGTTTCGTTTGGAGATAAGAAATTGTTGCCACTAACAGGTTCTCACTTTCTATTGCGTTTCGTTTGTTGGATTATTGCTATTTTAGTGGCTTTTGCTTGGATTTTTACAACAGGTTATGAGCCCAAGTTTAATGAGTCTCTTAAGTTCCATTTTAGTACTGTTTAAAGTCGACAAAAGCGAGTGGAAGTCCCCTTAGCCAGAAGGGTAATTGTTTCAGGTCTTTTCGCTCGTAGAAAAAATTGGTTCGCAGGCATACTATACTGCAATCATGGCGAGTAAAAAAATGAAGACCGTATGGCAAAGGCCATGAGCGACATGATGAAGTTCATGAGGAAGTCGATAAAAGGCTCGATAAAATAGAAAATGAGCAGACACGAGGGACATAATTAAGTAACTCACACTCCTCAAGTGGATTAAGGGAAAGTCTAAGAAACCACGGACTGGTTGGTGGTAGGATGACCCTAGAAGATCTAAGCAGGGACGATATATATTGCTCAAGGTGTACCTGGGAATTTTGGGATGGTACAGGCAGGTGCTTTCATGAACCCGACACAAGCCAGTGGAGCCCCGGATGGGAAAGTGAATGTCCCACAATGTTATGCCATATGGTATGAAACTTGTCAAGCTCACCATACAAGATTTTAGTGGAGTAGAAATTTACAAAGATCTAGGAGCAGGCTTTAAACAATGGTCTTTCCAGTACATAGAAGCTTTGGAAGTGGCACAATTGACGTCAAGATTCCAGTGGAATTAATGCCTAAAGTGAATAACCTAGGCGAGCATTTAGATGGAATTGCTTTTAAGTATATTCAAACGAATATTGGAGCTTGCTTGGCGACATCTCAGTCGTTGTATGCTGTACTCGACCAGATAAATAACGCGTTAAAGGTTAATATATCTCACCACCAAACTTCAGCTATGTTTGCAGCCGAGAAAGATCCAAGCGGTCCTGGACCAAACACGTTTAAACTTAGTGGCACTAGCTCGCGAAAGTGAATTGTCCGACAAACTTATTGCGGAAAATATCGTGAAATTTGCGGTGCCAAGTATGAAAGTTGCGCTCATGGTGAGGTACAACCCCATGAGGCAAGATTAGGCGCAGCATGCCCAAGAACCGGTGGCATGGGCACGAGAGCTCGAAGATGACGAACGCAAGCAAAGAAAGTCTCCAAGAAGGGTAGCGATTCCGTGGATGAATGAAGATATCTAACGAGCTGTTACGCTGTGAGGGTGCGGGATATATTCAGAGGAAATTCCCGCAGCAAATAAAGAAAAAACGTTTCCGAAGAAACGACAAGAAATAACGGTAGAATGACCCGGATAACGTGCGTCGAACTGACTACACCGACGCTAAGCACCTCAACTACCTACAAGACATTAACACTACCCGAACGTCACCGCCTTCTACAACCATGCTAACGAATAAGGAGTGTGTGCATCAACGTCAGGGTTGAGTGTTCTCCAAAGCGTTGGTACAGTGATATCATCACGGCATTGTTCTGCCTAAGTGTATACAGCGAGGTTTAAACTGTCAGTCTTTGGATTTAAGTGCCCGGGATTAAGCTTTTCAGAGATTTGTTTGTGTTGTGTTTTATCTCACGTAATATTGGATTAAGTACGAAAAATTTGAATGACACGGTGCCGCAACCCGGGACTCGGAGACGACGAGTGTATACAGGAATATTGGTGAAGAGACGCGCAGAAGAATGAACGGAAGGAGCAGTGACTGTAAATGGACAGACCTAATTACGGTTCGCTTTATAATTTGAACAAGGTGACCCCAACCGGACGTACACGTTCTCAAAGGCATGTGCTAAGATGATAAGGTACCAGAAGCACATTTTTTAGATGCCTGGAGACTCAAATACGTGTTTTCGCTATATGAAAATCGGAAGACGAGCGAAGCGAGTCCAGGTTTGTATGGATATAGATGTGGTGACGTTTGGCACACTTGAAGAAACAGTGAAAAGTGTTGAAGAGCTGCTTTAAAAGTGTGAATGTGAAGTTTATTGCCGAAACAACTTTGATGACGTTTATGGGTTGGACCCAGAGCTTTCCGCAAGAGACATTGGCCTTATGGTCTCCCTATTATTGGCAGAAAACCAATGGGACACCTCCATTATAAACTACCGATATGAAATATACATAAATCCGACCTATCGAGTGGTGTATGCTGTTGTGCACACTCCATAGAAAGATTCCAAGTCCCCTCCCCCCGCCCCGCATTAGATGAGCTAGTGAGCGGAGCTATGGATGGAAAATAAAAAGCGTAGAAGGGATATTGCGTCAAGGACATCCTACAACATAGAAAATTGCAAAGAAATTGGAATTTTTGTCCGATGAGGACGGGGTAATGTCAGCCAGACCAAGTGACGCATCTAATGAACCAGTGATTGATTTGCTAATGAAATTGATGCGGGATGGTCACCTAAGTTTAAATCAATTGACCAGTGTGTCTTGCTACGTTGGCATCACAGAAGACGGTCGCCACAGTAAGAGGTACCACCAAGAACATTCCGACGGTCTTTTGCAAGAAAGGATACAGACAACGAAAGTGACATTGAGTTGACGGCAAGAGATGTTACCTCATGGCAAGGGTCTGGCTGTCCTTTTACAACAGTTGTAACAGGGCTGCTGTTACGCGGCTTACACTGTAAGTTTGCAGTGAGGAAGCGTGCAAATTGTGTAAGACCAAATATAATTTGGTCCTCCTTAGTTTACCTTAGATAAACTTAGATAGAAAACTAATTAGTGTATTAATTAACTATCAAATAAGTATATATATATGTTACTATATATACACCTAAGGGTGCTTGAGTGCTAGAAGGTAAGTTTAAGAGTGAATATATTTATGGTTGGTTAAGAGCTAACTAGTATAATTAGACCTAGACTAATCATAGTAACATGTAGTATAAAACTGATCTAATGATATTTTTATCATTAGATGACTTGTTAGATTCGATAATATCAGAATCTGTTCTCAAAGTGGATTATGACAACTTATAATCCAATATTCACATTTCAGGTATTAAGTCTGAAATTGAACTGTGATATTTCTACTCAAATATCACTTATGTAATGGCACCCCATTACATCACCCCCCACTCAAGATGGTTGGCCAATAATATAATGTAATATTGGCCAATCGAGTGGTGGCACTTGTTGGTCATAACGATATTCTGTTATAACTCATTTTTGACCATAAGGAAACAAATGGTCAGCAAACGCAGCGGCGCTCTTATGGGCACCGCCGATACTCTGGAAACAGACATCACCTCTGCATCACGTGCGGAGGTGTCGTCGAATGCCGACGCTCCGAATATAGCGTCGAAGCGCAAGACAAGTCCGAAAGACCGCTTGTCTCTCGTAGTAGACGCTGTGGAAGCAGTGTCTAAGAGAGGACGGAAAGATGTCACGAATGCAACATCTTCCGCGTCTCCACCTGCCGCAAGGCGGGTGTCCAAGAAGAAGTTCAATGACCTCTTCGGAGAGTCATCTGACTCCGAGAATGAGGGCGAGGACGATACCGTCCCTGTCAACAACTCTAGTGAGGTTAAGCCCGCTAAAACTGCTTCGCCGTTAAGTGATGGCGAAGTGGACTCTGACGCCGTCGATTACGACAGCGACAATTCAATGAAGCGGTGGTATGAGGAGCGTAGAGCTCCTCCTGGTCCTCGTCATTCGCCAGGTCGTAGCGAAGACGACTTTGAGGTGACAGGTGGTGCTCCACCTGCCAAGAAACATCGTGCGGGAGCGGCTTACGCTGCTTCCGATTCACTGTGTCGTGTGGAACGTCATGTTCCGTACGAAGTGGGGTTTGGACCCCAGCATGGACGCTTGCCATCGGAATGGTGGTCACGTCAAACGCGATTGTCAATATCCATTGTTTGACATCAATGCGCTTGATGATTGCGAGGACCTTCGCAATCGTCATTTTGATCGTAGTACTGACGATAGACGTCGGTACTTCATCGACCTTTTCTTCCAAGCTCGTCACTACACGAACCGGAAAGGGTCGCAAAAGAATAAGGACGACAAAGACGCCCTTACTCAGAGTTGGAATGCCTTTGTTGAAAATTACAACAAAGGTCCCGATGAGTATGTGAAGAAGGTTCACGCAAACCGCGAGCGCTTCTTAAAGTACTCACGCTCAGGTAAAATGGAGTTTATCCATTTCACTTGCATCAAAGAGGGGTTCTCTTGCGGGGTTCCTTCGAACATGAAGTGTCCGTGTTGTCCCGCGGGAGCTCCTCGTCTAACCGAAAAGGAGCTAAGAGGGTACCGAGGTTTCTCAGTACCCGCTAAGGTCAAGAGCCTTATCGACGCTCTTAAAGCATCGGAAACTAATACCGAAGCTTCGCAGCCACCAACACCTAGTGTTGGCGTGCAGCCCACATCAACACCTAGTGTTGACGCTTCTTTTGAGTTCGAGGAGAAGTATCCTTCTCAAACTCACGCAAGAGGTCAGGGCATCCGCCCTCAACACCTCAATCGGTTCCCAAGAGTCAAACTCTTGGGAATATCCCAGCCAACGCACCAAGTACTCGGTACGCTGCCCCTTCTTATAGGGAACCGAGCGCTTCGAAAGCAAGCAGCGCTTGTTCCCCTGACTGTCAATCAGGGGCGGCGGGGGCTAATAATTCCCTCGGCGTTATTGTCGCGGAGCATGGTTACCAGCTCCGCAAGCTTGAGAAGCACTGTAACGCTTTGAGCGAGGACATGTGCCACTCGATGAAAACGTATCTTATCATCGAGACGAGATTCGCGAGATTCTAGACGCGCATGTCGTGATGCAGAAGAAGAGTGATCTTCTGATGATCGACGTTGATCGTCTAAAGTCGGAGATCGATCGACAAAAGTCGGAGATGGAAACTCTCCAGGCTTCCCACCATCGGTTGGAGACCGATTACAAGTCTCTTTTGGGAGACTTAAAGAAGCACGGCATTCGCCGTGGCGATGCGTCTCGTCCGAAGACGTAGACGATCGGTACGGTTTGAGTCTCCCAACGTAAAACGTTGGATGGAGGCGCATG
>MIQA02009136.1:0-12845 GCA_001887855.2 Sclerospora graminicola | reverse complement strand
GGTTGGCCTTACGCACCCTGTCTCAATGGTCAGGGCCGGACAAAACGGAAGAAGATAAAATTCAAAGGTACGTGGCAACTGTTTTATCGGAGGAACTAACACATATCAAACAAACAGAAATGTTTCCCACAACAGTGGTGAAAGACGGGGATATAGTTACGATGACTCTGAAGGGAAAGGAAATACCATGGCACAATGCGATGTCGGAGGAGATTATTGCATTCTGGGGAACCTTCCAGTGGTGGAACAATCCGTGGATATTGGAAGCAACGCGATTGAAGGTATCAGCCCGCAAGTATGGCCACATCGAGATGACGTCTATTCGGCAACACAAAATATGGCGGACCGGGATGAATATTTTCAAGTGGAAGGCGTGCATGAATGACGATCAAGGACATACCAAGGTGAAAGTGTTACGGTGGCTAGCGACGATGATACTATGCTCGCCAAGGGTTGGCATTGGGCAACATATTGGTCAAGATCCGCCGCTACAAATAATAGCATGCCCAGCCAGGCTAAGACAAGTCTGCTGGACCACCGAGAAGAAGGGATGGATTAGAGGACGGGACGTCATCACTGGAGATAAATGGACCTACAGACAAACACAGGATGGATTTACGTGGAAAATCGAGCAGGAGCGAGAGCAGCAGCGAAGGCAGGAAGCGGAGGAAGAAGAAACGGAAGTGGTATGCTTCAAGGCAAATCCGAAGGTGAACTGATATCCGTGGAAATTGTGTGGTGACAAGCACAGGAAAACCACGCAATATCACTTTCGACGATCGTTTCGAGGAATGTATTTCAAGTACATTGCAAACTCATTGCATGGAGTCCTGGAGACATGGGATAAGAAGAACACATATGAGGACTGGGGACACGTTGCTCAAGAACAATCAATCAAGGAACTCTGGAAGCATGGCAACATGTTGACGGACTACCAGACTTGGGTCGTGTATCGAGTTGCCTCGCACCAGCTAAATGGTTTTTATCCTGGGTATGAGGTCGATAACACCTGCCGCCTCGATAAAAAGTGCCGAGAAGAGGGGAAAGGGGTCACACATATTGTGTGGGGGTGTAAGCGGGCCCTATCTTTTTGGGCCCGGCTTATTAGTTATTGGCATGGTTGGGCGGTTTCGCTCGACACAGTATTATCTTTCAAGACATATGTGGCTTAAAGACAGGCGCCACCAATTTCAAGGAAATTCGAGAAACGGATATTGGCAAGATGCGATAGACAAGCAACGGAGTGTATGACACAAGTGGAACGATTATGGTGGGCAATATGCTCTATTGGTATAACATGGATTTGGAGAATTCGAAACTTCGTGGTGTTCCAACAGGGACAATGGAATAAGTATCAATACACAGAGTTTGTTTGGAAGAAGACGATGGAGCAGATCAAAGCTGTAACAGAATATGAGAAGTCCAGAGCTGGATTGCGAATACAAGGAATGCAGTTGCAGATATGCTTGGAATGCTTGTTGGAAGTTGATGGAAATCTCATGGAGCGCCAGACCGCAATAATATCAGATCACAAGCGGACGACGACCAGATGTGAGAATATAAGAGCAGAAATGCGTACATTTATAGTAGCTAATAGTACATAAGACTAAATAGACTACCCTTTACTACAACTTAATTATTATTTCACTTTGGATGAGGATATCTTTGCGAACCTTTCGTATTTTACGCATACTTATTTTAATTAACGTACTTTATCCACTTCGGTTGAGAACCTTTTCATTTAGACCTGTAGTAAATCTCGTGCTAGTAGCAAATCTCGTGCTAGAATGAGACATGCAGAATTAATTATCGCCTCAATTACGAACGTTCTTGGATGGAGTTACTTGCATATTATGACCACATTGCAAAGCGTAGCCTCAAGCAACCTCAAGCGACGTCGCCGGCAGGCCCATTATCGACCTAACAAAGCAAGCAGTGATCCAAATGACAGTGATAGCAACTCAGATACACAGCTTATCACGATCGTATGGTTCTCCTGCTTCTGGCACCGAAGCCTATACAAGAAGCCAAGGTTACAAGAAGCCAAGGTTACACGCAGCTCCTGCAGAGTCCACAACAACGGCCAACACATAATCATTTACCTTCTTTACCTAACGGACGTGCGATGAACGGTGCATCAGCAACAATGCTCACTGACTTAGTGCCTAAAGTATCCCACCAGTTTCCCTTACCATATGCCCAAGCTCAACGGAAGCACCTTTTAGACAACTTGGCAGTAGCGGCAGCGACAAAGCACAATTCAGCTACAGGGTACACTGGAGGATTTTCTAGCATGCCGGAGTTTTCAGATCCACGATGGAGCATTTTAAATTGACTTAAGTCACCACAGCTCGCAGGTATGATTGGACCGTCGACGTCAAAGGTGCCACTAGCGAAGCATTGACTCGCGATGGAGGTAGTACGGATTTGTGCTTAGTGAGGAATCGATTGATCTATAGATGCAGATGCACCTTGCCATACAAGCCCCAATGAAGCTTCATAATCAAATGCTTTCGCGAAAAGTCGAAGTAGCGCAGCATCTTGCTTGGCACCGAGTCCGAAACCGAGAGGGAAAGTGATGGCCGACATAACGAGGCTAGCGGATCCTGGTGGCTTTCTGGTTGGCTTTGCTGTTGTTGAAATGAATGATGACCAAGCTGTTGTGCACTGCCCAAAGACTCCCGACATGCCAGAAAATCCTCCAGTGTCAGGACCCAGTAGCTGAATTGTGGTTTGTCGCTGCCGCTACTGCCAAGTTGTCTAAAAGATGCTTCCGTTGAGCTTGGGCATATGGTAAAGGAAACTGGTGGGATACTTTAGGCACTAAGTCAGTGAGCATTGTTGCTGATGCACCGTTCATCCCACGCCCGTTAGGTAAAGAAGGTAAATGGTTACGTGTTGGCTGTTGTTGTGGACTCTGCAGGAGCTGCGTGTAACCTTGGCTTCTTGTATGGGCTTCGGTGCCAGAAGCAGGAGAACCACGCGATCGTGATAAGCTGTCGTGTTGTGTCATCTTCCTGCATATTGCTGTCATTGGCCTTGCTGTCACCGGTATCTGAGTTGCTATCACTGTCAAATCTCCTCCGTCCCTTTCGACGCTTCCGTGTTGGGATCACTGCTTGCTTTGTTAGGTCGATAATAGGCCTGCCGTCGACGTCGCTTGAGGTTGCTTGAGGTTACGCTTTGTGCTGTGTTCATAGGCCATAATATGCAAGAAACTCCATCCGAGAACGTTCGTAATTGAGGCGATAATTCTGCAAATGAGACTTGAGGTGTCTGTCGCGATTCTTGAATTCGGTCCTGCAGCATCCATGAGCTGCAATGAATAAACAGCCACGATCCAGAATAGTAAGCAGACAAAATTTTGTCTTTATTGATGAAGTAATACGCGGAAGCTTACAGCGAGAAAACATGTTTGAGCCCAATTAACTTATTAAATACTTAATCCTAATGATCGTTTATACCCTCACATTTTGAAACGTAGATAAGCGGAAATGAAGACGCGTAGAAGAAAGATTCAGGTGACAGTTTTTTATTGTGTCCAGGTTACCCGAGCGTGTCTCCTCCATACCCTTCGCTTTTGCCAGCTAAAAAGTCGCGCTTGCCTGCCCCAATCTTCCGCACTTGGGAATCCACTTTGGGACAATCCGTGATTCGATGCCCCAGACCGCCGCAAAAGGCACAACCCTTGGTGCCCGTAGCATTGGACAGTCCGTCACCACTGCGCTCTAACTCTTCGTATGGATCCTCCAATGCCTTAAGCACAGGTGGCACCGTCTGTTTTGCCTCGACCAAAAGATGCTTAAGATCCAAAAGCGCGCTTTCGGGCACACTTTTATTGATAAACGTCGTGGCAACGCCCGTCTTTCCACAACGACCCGTGCGACCAATTCGATGTACGTAATTTTCAATTTCGGCGGGCATGTCAAAGTTAATGACGTGTTTGATATCTGGAAAGTCGAGCCCCTTGGCCGCTACATCCGTCGCGACCAGGACATCTTTTTGTCCACTTTTAAACAAATCGATTGCTTCGTTCCGCTCTTCTTGGCCTTTACTGCCATGGATCGACGCCGCTTCCACCCCTTTCAAAATGAGATACTCGTAGATGTCGTCCACATCGCCTTTGCGTTCGCAGAAGATGACAACAGGTGGACTGGTCTTTTGCAAACACTCGAGCAAGTAGACAATCTTTGCGTCCTGCTTGACGTACTCGACTTCTTGAATCACATCCAAATTGGCTGCACCGGCACGTCCGACGTTCACTAACACTGGTTTTACCAGCACATTTTTGGCAAAATCCTGGAACTTTTGAGGCATGGTAGCCGAAAACAGCAACGTCTGTCGCTGACTCGTAAAGTGATTGAAAATTGTCGCCACTTCTTCATCAAAGCCCAAGTCGAGCATCCGGTCGCCTTCATCCAAACAAATGTACTTGCATAGACGTAGATTCATTTCGCGTAGCTTTAAAAAGTGGTTTAGTCGTCCAGGCGTGGCCACCACAATGTGCACGCCTCGACTGGCAATCAAGTCGGACTGTTGTCGCTTATCTTCGCCACCAATGCAGAGCAAACTAC
This sequence comes from Sclerospora graminicola, assembly GCA_001887855.2. NCBI lineage: Eukaryota > Oomycota > Peronosporomycetes > Peronosporales > Peronosporaceae > Sclerospora > Sclerospora graminicola. Next base: position 8,271 of record MIQA02009136.1, on the reverse strand, counting down.
GGATCTCGGGGTAGCCAGCCTTAAACAGGTGGCTCGTAAAGTGTTTGACGACCTCAAAAGTCTGTCGCATAAGCTCCCGTGAAGGTCCCACAATCAGCCCGAAAGGACCTTCACGACCGATGATGGGCATTTTCTTTTCTTCCTCGAGCGCGAGCATCACCAATGGCAACGTAAATGTGACGGTCTTTCCAGACCCTGTAAATGCGATGCCTATCATGTCCCGTCCTGCTAAAATGCATGGCATTGCTTGAACTTGAATTGGTGTGGGTCGTACAATGTTTTTTGCTTTCAGAGCGTCAAGAATTGCGCGTGGAAAGCGCATAAATTCAAACGATTTGATCGGTGGAGGCACGTCCTCGCCTTCGACTAGAATATGCCACTTCTTGCGGACTGCCTCACACTCTTCTTGTGTCATATTTGCAATACTCTGAGGTGGTTTCCATGTCGTTTTCATACTTTCTTTGTAATGAATGCCCTCCGCTCGTTCCTGGGCCGACACTAGTGCAACTTTTTGTACGTAGCTCGCTTCCTTCAACATGGTCACTTCTTGTGCATCCTGTTGCGCCTTTTGCTGGTTCACACCTTGTTCCTCCAATTTCTTGCGCATTTCATACGCTTGATCTAGTAAACTCACACTCGATCGCTCTAGCGCCGGCTCGTCTTGAATAGCAACCGGCGACTCCATTCTCTTCTGTTTCTTAGGATTCTGCTCATCCGAGTCACTGGCATTTTCGTTTCGCTCTTGCTGGATACGCTCTTGCAAGGCCTTGCGCCGCTCCTGTAGACGCTTCTGTTCGCGCTGACGCCGTACCTTCAGCGGTACATACAGCTCCTCCTCGTCTTTTACCGTCATATTTCAATTTGACAGTAGAATTACTGTTGAACGTTCAATTTGACATTGTGAAAAATGACATTAAATCTGTAAAAAAACATACACTCTTGACATGGGCAACCCCGCACTTTCGATGCAATGGACGAGGCCGGCGCAATTCCTCGTTTACCTTATTCCAGTAGGCGGTATCCCATCGGACCTCTTCGCGTCCTATGTGCATCTTCTACAAACTCACAGTGTACTTCCTCTACGCAGTCTCTCACGTCCTGGAGGCTACGCAGCAGAGTTGTCTCCGTTCCGTGGTCTGGACTGGACTGGTCCTGGATCAATTCGTTTCCGGTTTGTATCAACAGCTGAGCATGTCGAGTGCTACGATGGAGAAGACGTACACGCTAGTCATCGTGTCATTGGAGCGCTAGGCGTGTGTCATTGTCCGTCGCTTACACTCAGTGAGGGACTGCGCGCTGCTCACGCAGAGTTTGAGGGGTCAGTGCGGCGTTTCCCGGGTCTGCTCATTCAAAAGCTCTTTGCGTTTGAACATACGTTCGAGGATGCTACTGCTCGAGAATGCGAAGGTCTCAACGACCTTGTCATGTTTCCGGTACATCACGAACTGGAGGGCACAGGCGAGTCAACGGTTAGTCTCCATCTGCAGGTTGTCATGGATACACTAGCTGTGAATATTCTCATGTCGTTGGAGAGTGCTCTACGTTCCGCCACGTCCACAGCAGTGTCGAGTGGCTTGACACATACCGCAGGAGGAGGAGACCTGTCGAGCGTTTTGCTCGATGTTAACGTCGAGCCACAACAATCAAATGACACGCAGCTACCGACACCCTCTCCACTTGTGCCCTCGCGTGATATCAAAGTGGATGCAGTATTTGCGTCATCCTCCTCCAGTCCTCCCGCTCGGTCATCCGGGTCATCGTTTCCTTCCATTTCATCACCGCTGGCTGCGGGCGTCGCTGCATTAGACTCCCGAAATCGACGACGGAAAAGACAACTAGGTCGACGAGAAAAATTACTGGGCGATTATAATGTGCTTGTGAGTTGCATATCATCGGCAATCGATCACTACACCGTAGCAATCGAGATGTTACGGGAAGAAGAACGACGTAGTAGTGCACCAGGAGACGCATTGTGGCTTGCCGCCGCTCTTGAAGGCTATGTGTTTTGTTTGTATGCGGAGGCACCGACCAAATTTTCGACAGAACTTGTGGAAAAAGCGTCCGAGGCTGTTGCATTTTATGCCAAAGCAGGCACAAGTGAGCTTGAAAGTTTATTTATTGAAAGCCTCGGGTGGTATTATGCGAGTGTAGCCGTGGCGACGTCAAGCGCATCCAAGACAGCGGAAGGAAAAACAGTGGACACCAACGTGTGGACGAAGCGTTTACTGTGGGATGTGCTGGAACGAGGAATGATGGTGTTTCCAGAATTGAAGACGCAGCGCCAAGTGGAATTTTTAATTGTGACTAGTCGAATTTTAGAAATGGTGGGCCATCGCCGTCGTGAAGCACTTTTTCTTCACGAAGCTGCATCTCTCTTATTGGCACGCAACGCTCCTTCTATTAATGCGCAGTCGGAGCTACTGCTTTCACCTTCTAATCTCACGAAAGACCCTCAGCGGCAGCGAGATTTAGAGGCTGCTTTGGTTATCGAGCGCATTGCAGCAGAGCGATTGGGCATCCAAACTCAAAGAGATCAGAAAGATGCCGTTATGACGTGGGAAATCACATCTTGTTATCGAAGGAAGTGGAGACAATCGTCTGGAGCAAGTTTTTCCTCGAATTCTCCTGATAATTCGTGGCTAATTATTCATTTCCATGTGCTTCGGCAACTCCTGACCATTGCAAGAATGATGAAGGACGCGCTGCTTGCTGGCACCTACTGTCTACAGCTGCTAGAAATGTTAACATGGTGTGATTCGATCGCTGTACCACTCTACGTGAAGTCTCCACCCTCATCCTCGCCACGATCTTCTAAAGCGATGTCAGGTGTGCAGGCCTCGCTACTATTAGATCACCTTCAGCTACCTGCTGCTATGCTTCGTGATAACCCCCGACCTGTGGAACGGGTTGCAGCAGGCCTTCACTCAAAGAGTGGCGTTTATTTTTCTCCACCCCCTGGCATTGATACTCGGGTCAAACGCAATTTTATTACTTCCCCATCTGCTACCATGTCCACTGCAGCGGCGTCTTTATCGTCAACGCTTACCAATACCCCACGAATCTTGGCAACGCCGCGGCAGCAATTTTCCGCAGCGGTGAATGCCATTTCTACAAAAGCATCACCAGCATTTAGTTCGTTTTCTCACGTTGCTCTGTCCAGCCGCTTAGATAGTACCGACGATCATTTACCACTTGTACAAAGTAGCAACCAAAATGAACAAGGTAGCGCTGGTGTAAATGGAGAAGGTGGATCCAGAAGTTTTCGCTCACCGGGTGCTGATAATGGCGAATTCGATGAGAAATTGCGTAGTAAAGCAATTACAGAGCCAAAAATTGTGTGGAATTTGCGATCAAAGGCAGATATCGCCAAGCTTCAAAGGAGACTGCTTCATATTCTCGAATCTGATTGCACCGCGTTACGATCGAGTGAACAAACTCGGCTGCGTACCTTTTTAAAGGTGGATAAACTGAAGCTGCGCTCACCATGTAATTTACAAGATCCTCATCTTTCCCGTGCAACAGCTCTCGATATGTTCGGAAGAAAGACTGCAACTAGCCAACAAGCTGTAAAAGCCGATTTTTTCTACTCTCCTTTTGAAAAACAGAAGATAAAACGAAAAGCAGGCTGCCGTGAAAGGAGCAGTGAAGAAGACGACAATGACGAGATGCCCTCCATGTATGAAAGAAGCTTCCCCGTGCTCGAGCCAGTTGAGCTCCAACTAATATTGGTCAAACCCAATAGGTGTTAGCGTAAAGCTCCAGGAAGTTAAAGCGTGGGTCACGTACTCAATGGAAGATAATCACGAGATGGAACGAGGATCAGCTAGAAAAGATTGTGGCATTGAGTGCTACCCTTGTCATTTTACAATGGAGCCTTATCAACAGCGCAAGTCGGTGGTAATGAAGATCCAACCATTAAGAGTAGGAATCATCTACGTTCGCGGGTGCTTTATTAAGGCTTTCAACGTCAAAACATCTTATGAACTCGCCAACCCTTTGAGCATTCGTGTAATAGGTGAATTGCCGATGGTATCACTATCTCTTCGTGAGCACCGATCGATGATGTTTGTTAATGACAACAACAACCTGGCAAGATCAACGAAACCATTGGCTGCCAAGATACGACTTGCCTTATTTTCATCGGAAACAAGACATTGTGTCATTCGAATACGCAGTACTGGCAGTCGTCAAATCACAAACTACCGACTCGCTGTTGATGTTCACCATCGACGCGCACCAAAGAAAACATGTGTGCTTGCTAACAACTTGCCACCGCCTTTAGCTTCAGCAGAGGACGGGAGTAAACAAGGCTTCGATGTAGCACACAAGATCACAAATGCTACTGAAATTGGTACAACAGTTGAGACGCAGGCTTTATCTTTGACGTGTGATAAAGTAGGGTCAATTCCACTCCCCCTTGTGAGCGGAGATCTCGTCAGCATTCCTTTCGACATTTCACTTCGTGAAAATTATGCGCAGAATGATGAGGATATTCGGATTGAATGGAGTTTGGTGTATGCTGACGAAGGAAAGGCTGAAGATCGCGCGGAGTTCTCGGTAGATGGTATTTATTACCGAGAAAGCAAGCTCGCAGTGGATATTGTATCGCTACCGTCGCTAAGAATTGAGTCAGTGACATGGCTCCCGTGCTGTGTGAACGATTCCATGCCGCGCGCACGCTCAGGTTCGTAACGTGAATTGCCATCGGCAGCAGGAGATGGACTGACAACGGATCATTTATACTGTCTCTTCGTCGTACACATCGTCAATCCCACTGAAACAATCTTTAACTTTCGACTCCGTTGCGATGGGGAGGTTAATAATGATATCGTTTGTGAAGCGGAGATTGGTCGTCACTGCTCTCGCCAGTTTGTAGTTGAAGTGCCGCGCTTGCAAGCTTTATCCTTAGATCAGGGGTCCTCTGGCTTGACTGCGATGGTGAATAGGCAAGTGAAAATGGAGTGGGAAACGCATTTTGGGTCACGTGGTAGACTTCTGTGCGAGGATTGCCATATGGGATCAATTGCTGAAAAACAGCATGAGCTTCTAGTGCCGCCAGTTTGCTTCCGGATATGGCTCCCACAAAAAGATATCAAGGGCAATGGTGAGGAACAAAGTGAAGAAAGGAGTATGCTGAAGAACAGTCGACATCAAAGCACTTTGCTTAGCCACTCGAGCTTCTATCAGGTGGCGCATCTACGTGCTCCGTCACAAATAGTACAAGTCCCGTTGTTTCAGTACGTTCCAATTGCAATCACGATTCAGCGGACAGACAATACTGACGGCTTAAAGTTACCAGCTCCTGATGTGGAAATCGAGGTGGTAATCAATGAAGAAGGAGCGGAAGCTTTAAGCGACTACGTGATGGTTTCAGGACTACTGAAGACTCGTGTTCAGTGGAACAACGGAATGAATACAAGTGCAAGAACACACGAGATTCATTGCATGTTTTTATCGGAAGGCACGTTTTGTGTTACCGTGCGCGGTCGAGTGCTTGGCCCCGATACGAAACCACTTGGTGCCGAGATCTGGTGTCACCAACCAATGCAGTTATGCGTCCGATACTCGACGTAAATACTTCGAAGTACTATTTAAGTCAGTGAAGTTTGTTGTTCATTCTGACTACAGAATGAAGGTCAAACTTCAACTTGGGAATAAATAGCGGTTTTTTTTATAGACTTGGAGCACCGCGTGGAGCCAACATGGTACGGAATGAATGTATGCTTGCAAGCGAGCATTTCCAGATTCGAAGGCTTCTATGGGACGAGCTCAAGCTGAGCGTATGTGCTTCCGAAGAGGAAGAATTGCGGGGCGCTATTGGAAATCATCTGATTGAAGAAAACAAGGTTTGGCGAAGCGTCAAGCGGTTATTTGAAAGGACGTGTAAGTTTCCCACTCGAATAAAACATACTGCAGGAATTGCAACAGGAGGTAGCTGTGCTGGCCGAGATTTTGACCGAGTTCCAGCAGCAAAACGATGACATTCGGGTACGAAGTCGAGGTTTACATTAAAATCGCGAGAGTTATTTCAATTGACAGCTAATTTGTGACAAAAGGGTGCATTGGGAAATCGACCGCAAGTTCTTGAGCCTCCAGGTCGTCCTGTACTCATAGAAAAGCTTAAATTGTTGGCAGCGGGTATTCACCATCACTTAGACAAAACCACTCCAAGTGACATGGAGGTTCTGGACTACGTTTTGTCAACTGAGAGTGCTTATAACTACAAAGCGCCCATGACGCCAAGAATGGAAAACTTGGTACTGAAACCGCTCTCAAGTGACCGAAGAGATGGAATCGTACTCCGGTCAGGAACAACAGACGGCAGACGTCCGACGACGTCGTGCTCGCAGCAGTCAGTCTCTAGAAGGTCGACAATCTCTGTCTCTTCACGTTCCACAGTCGTTGAGATTGCAGAGGTACAAAAATGTATGCTTAAACGTATTGCTTTTCTGTAAGCTAACAATCGTACACGTTCAGCTGCACGGACGGTTAAATGTTGATGAAATTGACGCAATTAAAGAAGATTTACGCGAAGCTTTGAGAGAAGAACGCTTACTTCTATTAGAAGATATTGATTTTATTCAGGTTTATTGATTGTAATTTGCTCCTCACATGCAACAACTTATAGTATGTTACTAATGATATCTGGATAACAGGGGTGCATGGAAATGGAGAAAGATCTCATCGATGATGATAGAAGAAAAGTGGCAACATTTAAACCGCCACCGTCACTTAGCGAGTTACAAAAACTTCAGCAAACTCTGGAAAAATCATTAGAAGAGCAGGTTCGCTTGAATGTTTTGCAGTGTCTACGACATTCTCGTAAAGATTAACGTTTCTATTGCTTAAACTACTGCTGATTAGGAGATGAAACAAGACATGGAACGTGTCCTAAGCAAAGCCAATGGCTCGAATTCATATGCTTTTATCAGGAGTCGATTGTACGGTCAGAATTTTGCATTGTTTACTTTGGTAGAGTAACAATTTCGGATTCTTACTGTCGTCTCAATGCAGTCTCCCTCCCGTGTCACCACCAGAAATCTCACCATATATCAAAGATGAGCACCCAAAAAATGCACGTCGCTCGCAGCTCTCCTCCACCTCACAATCATCTTCGCTTGTGCGGTCGGGATCATCAACAAAAGTGCTTAAGATTCGACATATTATTCAAGAAGTTCGTGATGAACCTTATTTATCCTAACAAAACAATTTAAGAATTCTGTTCAAGCGTTTCACGTTAAAATTACTACCATGCACAACACTTTGGGCTTGAGCGACTTCCTTCTAGCACACCGGTCCAACAGCATTTCATATACAGTAGTAAAATATAGTCTAATTAGTCTTAACTATTAGCTACTATGAACATGTGCATTCTAGAATGTAATCTATGCTCAGTCATCTTGGATGTGTTTTCGTCGCTTGACACACATGGTTGTTCTTGGAAAGGAGATGGGGAGTTCGTATCCGGTGCTGGAGGTTGATTGAAGACGCACTGTGCACTGATTTTCAGTCGGATGCCTTCTTCCCTAGTTGCATATAATCTTGCTTCATAATCTGCCACTGCCTCGACTAGAGCCCGACATTGACACCATATGAACTCTAGATGATCGTATACATCCTTCACGATTCCTTGAAAAATAGCTTGATTTCTTTGCTGCCATAACCATGCTATACCAATCCCACATAGTCCTTTCCATAGTCGCTGAAAAACTTGTGTAGGATTCGTCATACCACCCATGTTGTTGCATCATCGCCTTTTTTATACGTGAGCCTATTGGAGGTGCACATCGAGATACCACCGCTGTTTGAAATGTACCCAAGGCCGAGTCCGAAATCATCAGTCCTCTCCAATGCTGAATCAGTCGCCGCCAAAAGGCCCTCGCCCGTTTGCATTCCCAGAGAATGTGCCAAATATATGTCCATGTACTTGTAATGGGGTGTCATTACATAAGTGATATTTAAGTAGAAATATCACAGTTCAATTTCAGACTTAATGTCTGAAATGTGAATATTGGATTATAAGTTGTTATAATCCACTTTGAAAACAGATTTTGATATCATTATCGAATCTAACAAGTAATCTAATGATAGAAATATCATTCAGACCAGTTTTATACTACACGTTACTATGGTTAGTCTAGGTCTAATTATACTAGTTAGCTCTTAACCATTCAAAAATATAATCCTTCTTAAACTTACCTTCTAGCACACAAGCATCCTTAAGTATATATATTAATATATATTTAAGTGATAGATTGATTAACAAATTAA
>MIQA02009135.1:0-15594 GCA_001887855.2 Sclerospora graminicola | reverse complement strand
CTACTTTACATACACATTTGGAGTCGCCCTTCATTGTTATTGGTTTAGCTGGCCGATTGATTATTCTCGGTCCAGCCGGCACTATACAAAGTTCAAGTGTATTGCCAGACGTCTCCCCGGTGACGAATTTCCGCCCAGGAGCTACCCCTAGTCCCAACCCTCATCTCCCTATTGGACGGATTTACACTTTTCGCCCTAGGGTCCACCAGGAGAGCAAACCACCCAGTACTGACGGGTACACAAGGCGAGCTTTCAACATGCAACATCCGAGTAGTCACGATCAAGCGGATGAAGTGACCGACCCAGCCGGCCGGATGCCGGATCGGATGATGACTCGGATGGACGGAGTACCCCCTCCGACAGTCAGTCGTCTGGGCCCCCCGTCGTGGTTGTTCGCGTCTCAGGAAAATTTTCTGAGAGCGACTACACCACAGAGCCATTTACTCAGATGTTCAATGACATCCAATTAGGAGGTCAGCCTCCACCTTCCTTTTTGAAAGCAGTGGCCATACCATTACAAAAAAAGGGAGATTCCAGTAACGCATTAGACTACCGTCCGATTTCATTACTGACAACAGGATATAAACTGTTTGCAAAGATATTGGCACGCCGGTTACAGATGTTTTTGGGAAAATTGATCGGCGATACTCAACAGGGTTTTGTATTAGGGCGACGAATGGACAAAGCAGTAATATTAATGAAGGCTTCATTCGAAGCATACAGAGAAAAGCAGAAAGTTTCAGCATCACAAAGTGCTGCAGTGCTATTCCTTGATTTCGGCAAGGCCTACGACACCGTGGATAGACGCTACCTTTTCACAGTACTTTCGAAGTTTGGTTTCTCGGTAGAATTCATGGACTTGATGGACCGCTTGCATGCGGGGACAACAGCGGAATTTCTTGTGAATAATCAACTGGCAAACCTAATATCCGTCACTTCGGGCATCAGGCAGGGTTGTCCATTAGCCCCCCTCCTGTTCATCCTAGCGGTAGAGCCTTTTAGCGATAGCTCTGAACGAGAATCCCACATTGGTCGGCATTCAGCCATTGAAGAATGACTCTAATGTATACCATCGTTTCTCAGCTTTTGTGGATGATTCCACAGTATTTCTTCAGCACGCTGATCAGTTACCGGTAGTGTTAAAAGTGGTCAACCGTTTTGGAGATCTTCCGGGTTTAAAAATTCAACCAACCAAAAGTAACTTTGTATTTTTAAATTCCCAGTATGTACCAAAAACGTGGTACGGCTTACCGGTATTACCGGAAGGAGTTACCATTCGATATCTTGGGTATCAATTTGGATGGGGAGACTTAAAATCAGTGAATTGGGCGCTGAGAATACAATGTATCAAACGACGCTTAGCGACAGCAACACAATGTGGAACATCGTTTATGGATCGCGTGCAACTGTTTAATGTGATCGCTATCCCGTCAATTTTATTCACCGCAAGGATGTTTAATCCACCGACGGAGATATTACAGGAAGTGGTTAACATCCAGAAGGCATTTTTGTGGAGTTAGAAAACAGCTAGCGAGAGGGGCGGCACAAAATGTCGCCAGCTTTATTATTCACGCCTCATGCAGCAGGGGGGGGTAGGCTTAATCTCAATTCCTGTGGCACTTAAGATTCAGAGATTAAAACTAGCGTGCCAGTCGTTACTTGCAGCGAAGGATCACTACCAGTTAGCCTGGCTAAGCCTAGTGGGGATAGGATCATCTCAGCAACCAGGGCAAGTCCTAACACCAGCTAAAGGATATAAAGAATGCAATTCAAGCGGTGCAGTGGATGCTGGAGCAGAGCGTAGTTTGGGGCGGGAGGTGATGGAATGGATGGGCCCCCGCTTTCCAGAACAGATGTGCATTAAAAGCTATACACTTTTAGTGTTACCTCAAGTCATCGCAAAGATGGAAGAATCGATGAGCAACAAAGGTATCCGACTTAAGCATGACGAGCAGTTCATCATCCCATTGGATATTGAAACTCACCCTTATCATACAGTGCTGCCAAAAAATATGGCTCCCTTCTGGGAAACATACAGCTGGGCTATGAATCCATGGATACGAGATGGACGTGCTATGGAATTGACAGTGAAGAAATACGATCGGATCCCTCAACTTACGATTCGAGACTTACATATTCAGAGACTAACAGAAACTACATATATGTGGCAGGTAATTGGAGTCGACGGGCAGTCTCATACTCGAGCCAAAGTGGGACGATGGCTATGTGCGGTCATAATAGCGTCGCCCAGAGTGCCTGTGGGTCATTTTCTGGGAGAAGTGCCTCCCATACAGCTCTGTCGGGGACCAGATATACTAAAGGGATTCAGATGGGAACTAACATCAATCGGATATATCACAGGTCACAGTGAACATCGGAAGGAGCATATCAAGGTGGAACAGCAATCAGATGGAATATTATGGAAGATTGTTTGCAGTACCCTGAGTGACACTGAAACCGAGTCAGACTTGCAGGAATGTCTAATTGCTTTCATCCGCACCCGGAGCTACATATTATCGGTTGGCCGTCGGATGAATCCACACCGGTGCGTCGTATATGGGCGAAGTTTCGGAAGTCATTCGGCGATTATACTTTAACGGGGTAGCTCCACAGTTGAAACCACTTTTACAGAAATGGCAGGCAAAGTGTGCAGAGAACGGATGGTGGAAACAAATGCAAGACATTGAGCCAACTAAGGTATGGAAACACACGAATATACTAACTAATTATCATGTTTGGGTTCAATTTCGAGTGACAACTATGCAGCTCAACACATTTATGAACGAGTAGCCGGGGAATGCAGGTGTGCGTTAGATAGGAGATGCAGAAGCCGAAAGACCGGGGATTTTCATATTTTATGGGAATGCAGGAGAGCACAGGAATTTTGGAGACGATTGATATGTCACTGGAGTGGAAGTGATATATCCTTCGCATCACTTCAACATTTTCAAGGCGCAATAGTTACAAGACAAGCGCCGCCAATTGGCGATCCAGTTAAAAAGGAAATGATGACCAAGCATGGTTGGTATAGTGATGCTTATCAAGATGTGTTTGATCGACTTTGGAGCGGTTTATGTGGTATAGCGACTGCTTGGATGTGGCAATTACGCAACCAAGCGATATTCCAAGGCCACGTGAAGAACGCGATTGACCACTTGGAATTCTTATGGAAACAGTGTCCTGCACAATTGGAAGCGGTTGCAGACTATGAATCCAGAATACCAGAAACACGAGAAGACGGGATCCGACTGAAGATCAGTGTAAAGTGCTTATTCGACCAAACTCCAGCACCGGATCAAGACTTCCAGAGCCCAAGACGAGATCGAGCAAGTCAGGAATTTCGCACTAGCTCCGCCATGTTATCTGAGCCTAAGCTACATACTAGAATTCATATGTTCATAGTAGCTAATAGTTAACACTAATTAGACTACCTTTTACTACTACTACTAAATCCCTGAGTCACTTGTTGATTGATCGGAGCGCACTAAACGCCCTAAACTGAAAGTGTACGTTAACGTTACTTTTCATTTTGAGGCGGACAATCTTTGCCACCCAGGATAGTGTAAGTTATGCCATATTACAAAAGAGCAACGAATCATCTTGAGCAATCCTGTTTATGTAAGCCTGGTCCGGCAACTCCGCTGTTGTTAAAAGTACTGTACGATCGTTTCACAAAAATAGTACATTATTACAATCTTAGAATACCAGGACGATTTTGGGCCATCGCTATCAAGCTAAACAGCTAAGTACCGAATTCTGGCGCCGTCATAGCCGTCAGTAGGTATGATAGACTTGGTAAGAAAGTAGACCGTAAGTTAGTCTAAAAGTGAAAACTGGTCTCCAGAAGGGATAGTAGCAGGTGATTAAAATTGCGAGATACAGTATTTAGATCAGGTTCACCCATAGGTACAGTCTCGATTGGCTGAGGGTGGGTGCATTGATGCAATAATGTTTCCTATCCCGTTTTGTGTTATACTCTATTTTGTGATAAAAGTCTCGAACAATTTTATACCTATAAGTAGAGACGAGGTATCTTAGTTAAATTATCCTTAGTCGGAGGTAACAGGATGAAGGATTTTGAAAAGGATATTCCGCCTTTAAAATCCTCTCTACAATCATCCACATAGTACACCTCGTAGCATCTGCGCTTCCACCACAGACGACAGATTATCTCTGGTGTCTAATTGGCTGCTTCTTCATCGTCATTTATGGTGTTTTTAGCTGCATAATCTTCGCGTAGCGGGTTCAATGACGCCCATTTTGAGCCAGTTCTGGAGAGGATATAGTCTCGTCACTACTACCATTTATTATAACATTATAACATTAGCTTCAAGTTTTCTTAGAGACAACGGTAGCCACTAATTTATTCAAATTTTACTTCAAGCACTGTACTTGAAGTACTCCGATAAAATCTGGAAAGCAGATGTTTCTCTGTAGATGTGATTGATACACCGATAAGGCTGATGATGCCCAATAATTCATTCCGCAATTTACCAGCAATCACTCCCAACCTCAAGCCCATTCTAATACGTTCGGCACTTCCCTACCATGAAACTTCATCTAGTGATAGCGGCAGTGATATGTATGAGGGCAGCCATGGCCAATTTGACCCCGGTAGTGGTCGAACACGGCCAACATATCACAGACGCGGCTCGAAGTGGAACATCGATCATTCGAAACTTGAGATCTGAAGTAGAGACGGAGTTTGCTGAGGAGTTGAAGGAGGTCTTCGCTCGCCATGCAGGAGATCTTTTGGTGTATAAGGCAAAACCCGGAATGGACATTGACAAACTTGAGACGGTGATGAAGGAGACGAAAAAAGACGAAACGTTTAACAAGCTTGGGATCGATTGGAAGGATGTCAGTCTTTTCAGAAACCCCAACTTTCTCAACTGGTTGAAACTTCTCTCAGCCAAGAAATTCCACGCGCACATACGTGTGTACGAAAAGTTGAAAGAAGCTCACGGTGACGATATCGTAGCTATGGTCAAAACATTGACTGTCGGATACATGGACAGCAGGAAGGACGTTCATCTTTGGCTTGGTAGAGTGGAACACGAAATGCTGAGCGATTGGCAAGTCAATCACGAGTGGTCCCTAAAGGATGTCTTTGAAAAGCTCAACTTGAACCTTATCAAAGACGAGAAGGAGCTCTATGGGAATCCCGCATTTCCCTTTTTGATTGACTATGCGGTAAGACTCCATGATAGTTTATGGCAGGAAAACATTGTTCAAGTCCTCGCGGTAGAAGAACACTCAAAAGATTTCCGAGGTTTGGCTGAGTTTGCCGAGTTTGAATTCGATCCTTTAATTAAACCTGCCATGGCAGAGTTGAGCGAGAAATTTAATCTCATACGCGAGAATCGCAAGTCGTGGCACAAGCTAGTGAAAACTGAGCAGCGATAGGTCTGGATTTTTTTAGTGTCGTTGGCATTTTGCATTATAATCAAATATATATATATGCGCTGTAGATATGTCCGCTCGCCATCCAAAACGTCATGGCCTTCCAGGAGAGAATTGCTAAATGTTAGTAGCCAGAATGACCTCTCGCTTCCTCGACTTGCCGATTGAAAGTTGCAAAAAAGACCGGGTTGCCTATTAGGACTTGTGATGGGCATTTTATTGATGTATTTCTGACTGGGTAGTGTTCAAATTCGAGGCTCACGAATAGTTTTGACTCCTGATTACGATTTTCTATGTGGTTACGCGCTTTCTTGCAACAGTGTATGCTGCCTAACATTACACGTCTTTGCCAGGCTTTGACATTGGTGTCAAAAAGCGCGACAGTCGAGTTCACTGTTGCATTGAAAGCTGCGGCAGTGTGTATGCCCGACAACAGCATTGAAGACCAAGGCAAAATCAAATGAAGCGTGCGGTGACGGCTATTTTGACCCGGAGGGGAATGTATCTTCCAGACGATGGCCAAGCCGTCGACAAAATAATCTGTGAAAGGATCATCAACGTTGTCATGATTCCACTTTAAATCTATACCTGGATTTCTTCAAGATAAGGGTCGTCCTCTAGAATGGAGTGGTTAGTAGCCGGCACGGTTCTTTCCTGCTGACATGAGGCTGAAAAATCTTCTTCCTGGTCACAGTACCCTCATACTCCTAATTCCGTGGATGGTGGTGTTCGCCTTTTGTATTCGACAACTGAGTTGGTTACTGCATTCTCCGTACGGTTTGTATGGCAAACGAGCAAGAAGGCACCACGGTCTCGTCTGGAAGGACTTGTTCGTAATGTCAAGTACAACGCTATCATAGTCGAAGTCAAATGCAAGTAACGGATCGTGAAAGTCGTATAGATCTGCGGGCAACCCATAGAAAATAACTATATTATAAATAAGTCAATAGGTTATGTTAGAAGTCATAATAAGTGTAACAAATATGTTTGGAGGGTTAATTACGAAAAGAAGAAATGATTGGTTACAAGAATTTGATGTGAATTTAAATACGGTCAGTGCCTAAGTGACCACCCAAGAAGGTGTATTGAGGGGGTCGTAACGAGCGCGAAGCGGCTATCAGGGTTGTCGCCTTCTATAAGGTTAATTCCCCCTTGGGATTCCATGTTTGTACGCTTTATGTTTGGACTACCCCCCCCCCCTCCACCTTTGGTAGCTCAGTGAAAGAGCCCCCAAAAGGGAAGGTCGTGGGTTCGATTCCCACCCAAGAAATATTTCACATGTTTGAACAGATCTGGAGTAAGCTTCGAAACTTGAAGAGGGGAAGAATACACGGCAGATCGAAGCAGAATACAAAGTTAAGCGATTCATGATATTGTGCAGGCGTTGGAGCTGCTGGGACGTTGTTCATCAGGAAACACGAAGAATCTATTAATAACTGACACCATAGCTATCCGAGTTACCTTGGCAAATTTCTCCAATGGTTACATGCATTCCTTAATCGGGAGACATGGTTATTGTTCGGAGGAGGAAAGTGTAGTAAAGGACGACTGTAAACTTGGTGCACACGAAGAAGCATCTAATTTACTCCATGTAATTCAGTGACATCTACACGTAGACTTGGCCGTGGCCCCGCATACCCCCACATCCGTGACGGCAGGTAAGAAAGCGTAAGCAACCCCTTAGACTGTAGACTAGCTGAAGGGGGCAGAGCGGAGGGGGGGGCGTCGTAGCTGCTGCGGGTTATGGAATGAAGTTTGGCTGTTGTGCAGGGCGATTTTGGTCCCAGCTTTCCAAGAACGTGGAACTGCGGCAGTGGTGAAGACTCCATGTCTAGATTTATTTGAGTTTTCGAGGATGGCGGCTTTTCGCTTCCGTGGGATACGCATTAGTTCAAAAACTCGCTGGTTTCCGAAACTATCTTTGTGTCGGCACGGATCCCCCAGTGTCTGTCGAAGTCGTTAGATTGAAACTTAATGCGCCCATCAGACCGTACTATCCCCAAATTTCGTGCAAACAAGGACGTCCATGAACGCGTCTAAAACTGCCAGAACATACACTGACCGGTATCCCTGACCGCACAATTTTATTAGCGTCGTTCTACAAGGCGTCGGTGGCGTTGAGCGTCCACACACTCACAACACGGACCCAAGCAGTGTAACGGTCATTCTGGAGTGTAAAGGCAACAAATCATGGAAAACTGTAAGAAGATCACCTTTTGATGAGGCCAACCAGACCTTCATCTTTGCGTGGGATCCTCGACCATCGAAGTATCTTGATAGCCAAAGTGAATATATTGATTGTTCATGCACTAACATGCGCGTCTTGTAGCTCCCACATTTATGATCAAGGTATTCTCCCATTTTGGAATACGCTGAATTCTGTTTCTTGCGTCGACAGTCAGACTCGTAAGCTGTCGAGGAAGCTACGGTCTCGTAGTACAAACACTTGAAGCTATCTGTGTGAGTTTTTGTAGCGTGGTCCGTTTTGATCGGGATTGATGATAGGAACCTGACCGTGTAGAATTCTTGCTTGAGTGAGCGCGCAGCGATTCATGTGCCACCTACAGAGCATTGCTGAAATTTCTGAAAAGACTGGCACCAACGTATTCATGCACGCTAACTCCCGATCATGTAAAATTACGAAGCGCATACTTGTCCAGCATGGCGCGGAAGTGTTGGAGGACCCTTTCAAAATTTGGCTGCGCTTCCCGTTAAAGGAAACAATGGACAACTGGTATTGACAGAATTGAAGTCAGTGGCCACGATAATGTTCAGTAACGGCATATTGTACACATTCGTCTTGTATGTGCAGTCAAGCACAACGACGTCGGAGTGATCTCGAAGTCTACGCGCAAGGCATCTTGGTGCAAAGGTTTGTACAGTAGTCTGAGCGTTTCAGGATCAACTTCGTATACGAACGTAAATCCATTCTTTTTAAGTATATCGAAGAGAACCTCCCTCATTATATGAGATTTCGCCTTTCCTGACTCTTCTGATTAGATACGTCTTTGGGCACCGATAGCGTGGCCCCACCAGCTGCAAGGTAGCATGGATTTTGCGCTAGGTAAACCGATCAATCTTTGGGCTGTATAAGCTCTGCCATTGCTGCGTGTGTAGCTGGCTGGGATGCACGATATAGCTGGCGGTGGCCGACGTAAATGTGAGCATCCTCGGACGAACGATGGTCACTGCACCCGCCATGGGCCGGACGGGTTGTCCACGTCAACCGTTTTGATTCCATGCGCTTTGATACGCGCCGCATATGAGAGCGCTGTGCTGGGATTAACATGCGCGTGTTTTTGGGTTTGCCAGCACAGTCACAAGCAAAACTGCGCTCGACTATGTGCCCTACTTTTTTGGTCTTCTTGTGGTAGCGGGTAACATTAAACTTATGCTGTAGCGTTCATGAGTGGATTGCTGCCTCTGCGTCGTCGTGGCTCTGGTACTGGTTCTATAGCGGTGTACATCTATCCGAGTTTTGTTTTTAGATTTTTGAGTTTAGCAACATTAATTTTCGTTTTTATATATCCGGTAGAATTCCTTTATGTGGAAAAATGACTGACGACCTACATAGTTGTTTGGAGATGTATTTGAGTTTATCGTAAAGCAAGGCATGTCTATGTCTATGGATTTGAAATGATATGCTGTGTCGAGAAGCGAGCAAAATTTCCGAACTATCTTTCCGTATTGGTACGCTGTTGGACCTGGGTAATAATTCCATGGACGTACAATTGTGAAGGAAACTTGAGTAGTTTTCCGGCAAAATGTAAGCGTGGTATTACCCCTTGGAATCACTACTTTCGGTCCCGTCGAATGCCCATTATCTCTAGGTAAGGCGCCTTCCTTCTGTGAACGTGTTTGTCTCAATTGTCTGTTTTTTTTGCTGTTGATATGGAAGAGCGGAACATACTCGGTGGGTACATTGTGTTGATGCATGAGGTAGATATTTGCCATCTCACCGCATAAGATGGCCTTCAGTGGACCGCGATCCGTCAGCACAATCTGAGAGCGAAAAATGTGTCTCCGCCAATTCATTCGCGTAATAAAGGTATTCTTTATCGCCATACAATGGAGGGCCCCGAATTGAAGCGGCTTGAGGTCAAATATTTCTGAGAATTATTGAGCTATCGAAACGTCCTGTCTTTCGTTCACTCGTCGGGAATAATCATCAATTAATAAATAATTAAGTCATGCATCAAGAAATCCTAGTTTGTTTGTACTTTGTTGTTTCCCACAGCTTTGCAGAACTGAGAAAGAAGGTCGTGTCAGCGTCCAGCATCATAATTTCTTCAAAGCGCGAAAGATGACCGCTAGGAGCCTAACCAACCACGGAGCCTTCTGTAGCAACCCTCAAGGTTGTGCCAAAATACTTTTCGTGACAGGCGTCACTTTTCAGCGAGCGTACAAACGTCATAGAATCAAATGGTACCCAGCTTCGTTATGGTCAGGTACATGGCTTGAGTCTCCTGGTCCAAGTCACCGCAATATGGCATCTAAATTGGTTCTGTAATCACAAACGAGCGTAATTCTAACAAAGAGACATCGCCAACTTGATGATTTTATTGCAAACTGAAAAGACAGCCCCTCAGATTTAAATGAGCGTGAAATGTCATTAATTATCCATCATTGAGTGTCCTGTTCAACCTACCCAGTATGTCTGTGTCACCATTTGGCTTCGTCGCTACCATTACAACTTGCAGTTTTCTTTGGTGCTTAAAAAGTAATTTTTCTTTGAAATCTTTTCGATAACCAACAATTTTGTCCATCTAATAGGCTTGATACTCGAGCTGTGGAAAATAAAATGGGTATTTTAGTGTGAGAATGGGAGATTTGTAATGTTACCTCGACGACTCGTCGATTATGAATGGAGATGAAGAGCACACAGTTGTTGGAATACTACCCGTGCCTTCTAGCCGTATGTCAATGTTTATCACCGCCTTTTTAATAAGTAATCGTAATTATAACATCATGGGGTATTTCATCTTTAACCACTTCACATCATTCAAAAATGATCCAGCAAAAAATGATTTGTATCAATGCGAGGCTGGTTCCATCATCACCAGCACCATGATCAGAGATAAATCTATCTACTGGTGCTCCGTCAAATGACTCTCAAATATTAGAGGGGTTTTTTGTGCCACCACGTCAGGCCTAAAACCCCAAAATATCAGCAAAAGAAAGCCCTTTGAAAACTACACTTTCATGTAATAAATAACAATAACACAGTTTTTTTGCCTTTATCTCAGTTTTTAAACAACATTCCGATAATAACTTGAAGTAACCATATATGAAGTGTAAAATTGTAAATAAAAAATAATTTCATCTGAATTACCAATTTTATTTTCATTGGTACTTAAAGTATATGTAAATGTTTTAGGGAAATAGACACTTTATAATAATTATGATAGTAACTCAGTTGTTTTTGAATAGTATAAATGAAGAATTAATTCTCGATAGTATTTTTCGAATTTAATAATGCTTTAATTCGATGTACTCACCAGTTAATTATTTTTTTCTTCGTAATAATAAATTCACCAGTTTTAATACAATAAACAAAGTAATTTCTTTTAAAAATATTATGTCTATACACTAAAACGTAAAATATAATTGAAAACAAAATCAATCCAATTTGAAAAAACTGTTAACTTGTTAAGACACGTCATTTTTACATACCTACACGCTGGGATCACTGGATCCCGTGGGATAAGGCTTGATAACTGATTCCCTGGCTTGGCCGGCAACGGCTTGACGTTACACTTGGAAGAGATTCCTGAAAATGCAATTGCACGTCCGGGCGAATTCATGTCACTTTTAAAATTGGCCAATACTTTTGTTACCAAAATTTATTTTTGTATACTACACTATATTTTATACTTAATTATGTTATGATTTAAAACTGGTGGAAATTATTACACAGAAAGAATAAATTAATTTAATATGTACCATTAAATAAAAACAATTTTTAAATCGAAACGTCATCGAAATTATTTACTTCCATATATACTGCAAACAAAAATGTAATAATTACATATAATTAAATATATATTAATCAGGATCATATTTCCATAAAAAATTACCATATCGTACAAAATAGAGAAATATAATTGGTAATTCAGATAAAATTATGTTTTATTTACAACTTTATGTATTATTACTGCCAGTTATTGTCGGAGTGTTGTTTAAAAGGTCAAAAAATCTTGTTTTTTGTTATTTATTACATGAAAAGGTAGTTTTAAAAGGGCTTTCAATTTCCGCTAGCCGAAGAGGTGGCACCAAAAAAACCTTTAATATTTGGGAGTCATTTGACGGGAGCTAGATGAATTTGCTTCTATTCTGCTGATCAAGGTGCTGGTGATTTATGACACGGTATAAGTGCGACGACCATACAAAATAATATATATATATAAATAGTCTAACCTAAATATATATAGGCGCTATGTGCAAATGAGAATGGTGATGGAGTGCGGGCACTCACTCCGCAAGGTAACAGCAGGCTCAATGGTTAGCTTGTCGAATTACTTCATCTGCACACCCAACCACGTCCCCGGAGCCATCTCTGCCCCGCCTGTTGTGGTTGACTTACTCCTTAAACTAGTGCTAATTAGGAGCTAAACTATCACTAATTATGGGTACACTAAGTGGTACACCAGATCCTACTCAAGGTAGGACTGACCCTAATTTAGGTAGTTTACAACAGGTTATGAGCCCAACAGGGGCAGGTTCAAGGGACCGCGGTTCAACCAAACCGGTCTCGGACCGCAGGGTCGCAGAGAAGAACATTCTGGTTTTCTCCCGTCAAGAAGAAAGAAGAAATCTGGAAAATACTCAGAGATCACTGGGAGAAGAATTCACTGAGGCGGCACAAGAGAATTTGACAAGCCAAGAAGAAATGAATACGGCGGGACATAGTGATCAGATGCGGATGTACCGAAACATGGCGCAAGAATTCTGCATGGAGCCTTTTAACGGAGAAGGATTCAAGGTCTACAAAGTAAAGATGAGAGCGAAGCTGAATGCAGCAGGATTATTAGCGCTGGTCACCGGGAAGGAGCGATACAATTTTAATTGGCCGGTAGAGATGAAGGACACCAGAGACTGCCCATATGCTGCAGCGCATGCGATGATTGTTGGAAGTCTTGCAGATGCGGTGGTGATACGCATGGAAGAAGTTATTGAGACGGAAAATCCCATTCGTCTTTGGGATGCCTTGATGCGGAATACGATGGAATGCCGGAGCGCAATATGATCGTTGTGGAGAAAGAACTTTTCAATCGCTTTCTTAGGCCTGGAGAGCGCATGCTGGACTACATTAACGAGATGACACAACTCGAAGGCGAGTTACGCAAGGCAGGAGAGGTTATGGATGAAGAAAAATTTGCAGAGCTACTACTATTCCAGACGAAAGAAGTCTATCCGGATCTCTACAAAGCGTTTTCACGCATGAAGTCGCTGTCAGGGGAGAACAAAGTAAGCCTACGGCAAGTCAAGAACCGGTTGATTTATGTGGAAGAACAAGAACACAATGAGCGCGGCGACGCAAGGCGCGAGGTTCAGATGAACAACGTAGAGCATCGGCAAAACATAGGCAAGTTACTACGCAAGGAAGGCGTGAGACATTACAAGAGGCAATGCGGCGGAGCCCTTGCAGAATATGTAACCAGTACGGACACTGGATGCGTGATTCTCCGCACAGTATGCGTAACGACGCAAACCCAAGTCGCTACGTACGAAATAATAGAGGAGGCCGTGCAGGCCGCGGTGGCGGACGCGGTGGCAGACACGGTGGACGCGGTGGCAGACGCGGAGCAAAGTCGATACAGTGGATGGCGATCCAACTACTCCGGAGGTGAAGGGACACAAGATGAACCGATACCAGTCCTCATGGTGCAGACTAGCACCAAGGAGCCATTACTCTCTCCAGACGTCATTGAATGGAAACTTGACAGCGGAAGTCAAGCAAACATGTGTAATCTACGAGAGAAGGCTTCTCGAGGTATACACGGTACAAGGCAAAGACTTAGTCATGATGAAAAGCACAATCTCTACGGTAACGCCGATGGGTACGGTGTTACTTTGCGTGCAGAACGAACTCACAGGCAAGATTGAGAAACGCAAGCTGGAAGACGAATGGTATGTACTAGAAGCGCGTGCCAACATTATTGCATTTGACTACTTTCAGTCACGTAAGTACAAGGTGACACTTCATGGTGAAGAGCAATCGATAGCGCATGTAACGAATGGAAACGATCAAGTTTAACAAGATAAATGGACTCTACAAACTTTGGACACATGTCTACACTGGCGCTGGGCGTCTCGCTTATGGATAAGCGCAGCAAGGCTAAAGAAAAGCAAGCAGAAACAGATGCACGAACGTGGCACAAGCGGTTCAACCATGCTAACCAACAAGTAATCAAGAGCATGGATAAGGACAAGACAGTCCAAGGACTTAAGATCAATAAAACGTTGGTAAACTACGACTGTGTTCCATGTGAAGTGGCTAAGGCCAAAACAATGGCATTTGGTCATAAGACAAGGAAAGCCACAAGACCATTGGAAAGGCTATGTCTTGATGTGGATTCGATTAAAGTAAAGACAGCCTGTGAAGAAAGCATGTTTTTACTCGTCATAGACGAATATTCCCGATTCAAGTGGGTCTTCCTACTCAAGACAAAAGATGAGGCGGCGAACCATCTAACAAGACAGTTGCGAAGTCTCAACACGGCATTCATACACCGACATCTAAGGATACAAGGGTTATTTTCGGAACAAGGAACAGAATTCGTAAGCAAGGAAGTGGATCAACTCTGCAAGGAAGAAGGATTTAGTGTACAAACAACGAACGCGTATTCCTCTCAATAAAACGGCTTGGTGGAACGTGGAAACGGTGTGGTGGTGAAGAAAGTGCGTGTATTACTAAAACAATTGCAACTACCATTTTCACTATGGGGAGAGGCACTCCTACATGTGGTAGATACCCTCAATGTGACAGGGTCACGGGTAATCAACGGGAAAACCCCTCATGAACTACTTTATGAAGAGAGACCGGATGCCTCGCACTTACGCACATGGGGATGTGCAGTGGACGTGCTAGTCATGAAGAACAAGAGTCAGAAGAAGGATAAACTCAAACCGATCTAGATGACAGGGTTGCTTATCGGTTATTCATCGCAAACTAAAGGCTACAAGTGGATGTGTGCACTTGATGGCAAGGTTGGCACAGCACGAGGTGGAAACTTGACATTTCGAGAAGCCTACACCATAGATGCAAGTTATGTGCAGAAAATGGTTGAAAATGCGTTTGGTGACGGCGATCCCACTGTACCAGCTACCATCCTGTAGATACGGATGCGGGCAGGCATGGACAGTTTGGTCACAGAGGACGTTGACAAGATACCTATTGCGGTGAGGGAGGGAGAGAAGATGAAAATAAACTAGTGGCATTGGCGTATGCCCCAACCAAGAAAGACAAAGAGGTATTGGCGTATGCCCCAGATGAAGATAAGCCAGAGGCATTGGCGTATGCCCAAAAAGATGAACTGGTCTCGGATGAAGAGAACCAAGACAAAAAGGAAGGAATGTAGCCAGGAAGGCGTATTGATCGAAGGCCAGAGCGCAAGCGACAAAACAACACAAGATATAAGGATTATATTGGAGTTAACAGTGTCGATACACAAGAGAAGATTGGAAATCTTCGCGCATTACAAGTGTTGGCCGTACGCACGGCGACATCGGTACAACCTTGTGAAGGGTTACTGGCAGATGATGTGAAGGTCCCACGATCATTTAAGGAAGCTGTGAAGGTGTGGTGAAGCGACTTATGAAATAAGGCAAAGCACTTTCCAAAGGGCGCATTCTGATTGGCGGAAATACGGACCAAGGGTGTAGGCGCCGGATAGTCGCCGCCGAGGAAGTCTACAAGCGGCCAGGCGGCGCCAGGCTGGAAATCGGACCGGCGGGCCTGACAAGGGGCGTGGGTAGACGAACAGGCGGGCCGAGCAGACGGGAGGACCACGGATGTTTGACGGCCGAGGCGCGGATGGCGGACGGCCGAGATGGCGGATTGTTTGCAAGGATTGAGTGAAGGGAGCCTGAAAGAAGATGATTGTTCTAGTGGATGGAGCAGGCACCCGAATCGTATGAGAAGCTGCCAAGGAATTGCTAGCGTCAGCGGCCGAGGGACGCGGATGGGTG
>MIQA02009134.1:0-10608 GCA_001887855.2 Sclerospora graminicola | reverse complement strand
ACCGCTGGCTTGGTTAATTTTCCTCATTGACCAACATGCCACGCGGTCGAAACAGAGCAAGCGAAGACGGAGGGAGGAAGCCACGACAGTACGTGATGAATGGGCAAACACATAGCTTTCGGCTCGCGGTGATCGACCACTTCGTCGCACACGGCATGCCCGCGACGCTCGAACGGTTCTACCAGCGCAGCTCGACTGCCACAGCAATGATAGCGGTGTGTTCAAGCTCGTCCTGCCTACGCGCGACGATGTGGTAGAGTGGCTTGCTGACGCGTGTCAAGAGCTCTCCATCGCAACAATCAGCAACGGATTTTCGCCAATCCTCAAGGAGGAAGAGCTGTCTGAATGTGCGCAGACAAGTAACAACAACCTTGCGGCTCGTCTTGAAGAAATTCATCTTCTTGACAGCGATGTCGGCACTGTATCGGTTGCTAACGACGTTGTCGACGGCGTTCTTGAAAGCTGTGTGTAAACTACCGAAAAATATATGTTAGTGTTGCTTCTTTGAACAGACGAGTTGAAACTTAATTAACTTACCAATTTATGTGCGGGGCATTAACGGGGTTTGAACCCGCGACAACCCTGCTCGCCGAAGCGCCCTCAATACGTCCTTAACCACTCGGACTGTCAGCACATGTGGAAACGGCTGCGGCAAACAACACCCTTGTCGTTCAGTTCAGTATAAAATGTCAGGGGGGGAACATCACATTCCACAGGTTCTCAGGAAAATTATTTTTGTGGGAACATGACTGTCGGACACAACTAATGTTTTGCGGTACATGTATTCAGCAAGTAGTTCCTCTTGGCGCCAATATCGCAGGTCATCACCACCAAACATGGGAAGGTGGATGACCATCGAGCAGAAGCGCGTGCTGATCCAGAGAAGCAAGGAAAAGCCTGAGATGACGCAGGCAAAGCTAGCTGAGTGGGCCGCGAGCAAGTTAGCGTTGCATATATTTCCATCCTCCACGTATTCTTTGCATTGGTTGTGGCACAAAAAGCGACACTTCGGGCTCGCAATAGCTCCGACAATACTCGACTAGACTTTAAAAATTCTTCAATTGGCAGATCTCCATATTGGGGCTTCCTGACCGTCGATTGCGGTGACTGCGTCCCAAGCGGCATGAGTAGCCAAGACCGCTCTGAAACACTTAGGTACAAGTTTATCGAGCAATTACTAGATTGAAAAAGCCTGATTTTATTGTCTTACGGGGAATAACATGCAAGCCTTTGATCCGAATTTTCACCATGATGTTGTCGACGCCCCCACTCAAGCTGCTGAGGAGCGCGGTATTCCGCATGGTATGGTTCTCGATAATCGTGACCACGAAGGAGACTTTCCGAGAGAAAAAATATCGTTCTGGTGTCTCAGAAGAATTACTCGTATACGTGTCGGGGGCCAGATTCAGTGGATGGCATTGGGAACTATAAGATCAATGTGACGGCATCAAGTGATGGAACACGGGGGAATGTGAACGATACTGTCTTTGCATGTATTTCTTGGATTCAGGAGGTGAAGCATCGGCAGAAAAATACATATATGCTATGACTGGATTAAATCCAGATCGACTACTACCGTTAATTCTCGGAAAGTGGGCATATAGAGTGACACGATACTACATTCTCGGTTGCTCCTGCTGCCATGTTCTTCCACATAGCGTTAGTTGAGTTTTCGTACTCGGAAGGTGGTTGCAACAGTGAGAAGCACGAGTCGGTGCACGATCAAGGCATGCATTTACGCTTGTTTTGAACACTAGCCGAGCTGAATGAGGTCAAGGCGGCTTTTGTAGGTCATGGTCACGTGAAGTAATACTGTTGTCTTGTCAGTGAAGTTCAGCTTTGCTATGGTGGCGGTACAGCATTTGGGCGGGCGTACAGTGCGGCCGATTATGCACGACGTGCACGTGTAATCAAGTGGACAGTCAATACTGACATGCGCCACAAATTCGTAGCTGGAAACGGCGTTTTAACGACATTAGCGTAAATCAAAGTGTTGAGGTTTTGTATACGGAGCTTTAGTTGCACACTTCCACTTTATCAAATACCTAAGCACTTCAATTTTGCTACAATGATTGCTTCGGCAAGTAAGATCCAACATGGGAGATGGCATGGACTCGCTAGGTTGCTCCTAGAATTTACGTGCCCCCCCAGCCTCTTCCAGCTTCTGCATGTGATTCTGAAGATAATTTAAGTTCTTTTGATGATACTTACACAAAAGTTGAGAACGTAGCAGTTCAATCATTTTCGTCGGTTTGCCAACAAAGAGGAAAGCATGGAAGAATGAACTTGAATCGGATTCGTCATCCATGCGCTTGAGCTCTTCAATTTGTGCACGCAGTCGAATAATTTCCTTCTTCTGGTCATCAATTGTTTCCCATGCAAATTGTAAAGATGCGTCATTGTTTGATGCCGAGTAAACCTGTTGCGTCTTTTGTGGACTCTCCATGCTACCTGCTTGCTCTAAACAATATTTCCGTAGCATCAATAGAAGTTCTTCTAGCTGTTGAGAATCACCCGCACCAGCGCAAACTTTGTTACGAATCTAAATGCCACATTAAATATATCAAAATCAGTCTAAAATGGCGATAGACAGCTCAGTTGTCCACCACGCACCAATTCCTCGTCTTTCTGCAAATGCATACTAGTATGCTATTGCCGCATTATGTCTAACTCTTCCTCTTTATTCATCCCTTAACACTCCTTTCATTCAATTTTATACCCATTATAGTCACCAAAAGCTCCTGAATAATAGCTTCAGATGTACTTCATACAGAAGGCATGCTTGTTGATGGATAAATCCTCTAAGTACTTTGAAAACTAATATTTTTTGCAAAACGATGGTTAGGGGGGGGTGAGAGTACTAGCTGTACTAGTATCCAAATGTAGAACTTATTGAAAATGACGACGCCCCAGACATCACACAAAATGTGATGGCCATTATACGGCTTTCCTAATCGCGGTGCACCTTTATCATATCAAGTCTCAACCCATAGTTTCGGTACGTGAGAGCTTTTAAGATACTTGATCAATTCAAAATGTAACCCAATTGGATTGCTAGTCATAAAAGCACAGTTACCGTAACTTTGTCGTATTTTTTACCATAAATTCCCGTTTAAACAACGTGTAAAATATTTAAAACTATTTAAAACTATTTAAAACCATTTGAGTCATCTTTTGACGAAGTTTTCGGATTTGAGTCACCTTTTGGAATATTCCCTATTTTTAATCGTTTCCCTACTTCTAAATTCAGTATGGCAAGTCCTCAAGATCTATTACCTCGTTGGCTCGTGTACCACCACGTCGCTGCTGAAGCCGCTGAAGCCCCGAAGCGTATTAACCTAGAGCAATGGGACGATGGATTTACACCTTCAGGGTGCAATGGTCGCTCTGGTAAAATCGTGCGCGATTTTCCGCGAGGTAATCCCGGACTTTTCGCTATAGTCGATCAAGCAATTTCTGAACATACCGCTGATTTATTGTATACTAGTGCGGCCAAAGCAACGGTTTGGGGTGTATACGTCCGTAAAGATGAATTACAAGTACATCACGAGACTGGTACAATCAGAAATGTACCCGAATTCGAACGAGATGAGGCAGAGGATCCAGACGCTTATCGTCATGCATTAGCTCGCCAAACGGTAGAGGAATTCTTACTAGGGAAAGATCGAGACGAATGGATCACTAAAGAAGACTGGGAACGGACTCATGGCGTTGCGGTGTGGGTTATTGCATCGGATTGCAATAGTGAGACAGAGTATCATTTAGACTATGCTGAGCAAGTGCGATACGAAACTAATGTCATCATTCCTCCAATTTACGGTGCAACGTTACACGTAAGTCCACTACATAGTGACAGTAGTGATGAGACTATCCTCGGCGGACAACAGATGGGGTTAATGGAAGGTGGAGACTTTTACGTGAATCTCACTGGCTTGGAACATTATGATACGTATGGCTATAAGACGCGCAAGCAGCCACATCGACTGACTACAGACGAGCTGGAAGCATTGAGTGAAAAAGAAGCGGGATGGAAGCGCGTATCGTATAGATTTCGTCGTGGAATTTTGTGTGATGGAGAGTTTCCTCACTTTAGTGGTCGGGTGCGCTCTCTCCCGACTGTAGCGTCTGATTCTAATCTTCCCATGAAACGCGTTGTCGTGGGCTTTAATTTATTCCCGAAAGAGATTGGCGCTTGCGTAGCTAAGTTCCCGGAACATAGTGGCGCTTTTAACCGCTATGTGAAGCTCTCTCAGGCAGCCGTGAAGCAGACAAAGCTGTTGTCAAGTACAACTAACAAAGGTGGCTGGACGCTGGATAGTGTACGCGCCAATCCGAAACAAGCGGCCTTTATAAAGCTGCTGGCACGAAAAGTGCGAGAACAGAAGCAAAAGACAGCGACATCATAAGGTCATGAGGTGACAAAGGAAAAAGAACATTTTTAGACAAGGTGAGACCTCTTAAACTACTACTCTAAAATTTACCTCAAATGGATCTGACTCGCGGTTAGCCACAATATTAATTGTGGCGAAAAAATTTGAGACAGACCCAATTCGCATAACATGCCAAGATGGTCACGGGTATCGTGAGGGGTACCAAGTAACAGTAATATACGTCTCGTTCTATAGCGAGCAAGAGACTGGAGTCCTCTACTGCTTGTTCTAAGATGGAGATGGTACCATTATCTGCCGCTTGATTTGCCTCTGTGGTCTCTGATAGAAACAGCAACAGCTTGGAGAAAACCATGACGTACCTACAGACGTAATGTGCAGCCAAAAGAATGGTATTAAATATAAAAGATTCGATATTGTAACAGAAGCTGTAGCATTTACATGCACAAGATGAAGCCCACCGCCGCCATTAATACGATTACGTAGCCCCACACATGACTTGTAGAACCCGCACGTCGCGCTGCTACTTTAGCCATATTTTATTACTTGTAAGCGCAGCAAAAGACCCTCAAATTTAAATATCTTGTTTAATATTGAGTTCCTGGAGCCGAATTGAATAAAACCTAAATACAGCTAGTACCGATACCCCCCTAACCATCGTTTTACAAAAATACTAATTTTCAAAGTATTTAGAGAATGTACATCAATCAACCATGCCTTCTGTATTTACATGTATTGTGGCTTGCAGCTCTAGAGTTTTAAAACAGAGTTTCAACACCTCCGCGATTGTACGGGTTCTGGCTGTGGTCTATACCATCAGTCCATTACTGGTGCGGAATTGTCGGCATTCTATTAAAAAATTAGCTCTATTTATCTATCAGTTAACATCGAAATGAGGACGCACGTGGAGAATGGAAGACTTATGCACCTCAGTGTAAACACCGGGAACAATATCCAAACGCATGCACTGGGTAATCCTTAAAGTTAAGTGTATATACATCCTGCACAGAAATACATATATTAGAAGTTAACTGTATATACATCCTGCAGAGATATACATATATTAGCAAAGTTTAGTAACGTGCGACTTCACCTCAACACTCTCTGGCACAAAACGGAAGGCCGCTGAGGCACACAGCACGAAATATACACTGAGTACTGCCTACAAGTCATAAAAACAACAAGAACAAATGCCGAAGTTAGCAACACGTGTAAGAGGTCTTGCTTGAATAGGCAAAATGGTCTACTTCAAGTACCATGAATGCAGTGGCCAGAACCACATTTACTTTGGTTTTGTCTGTAATAGGTGCTATGAGACCGGGAACGCTGTAAACAAACTAATAGTTAGCTCCGTCTAAAATCTTCAGTTAGACGTACCTGTGGTGACACATAAATGAATAAACACACACCAAAAAATGTAGCAATATTGGATAGGTTTTCGTAGCTTATGATATCAGTCACGCTGCGCCAGTGACCTCGGGCGATTCCAACGCTGGCTAGCACAATCTGTGTTGATACATTAGTGCCTGCTAAAATACGTTTGTATAAATGTGAAACAGGTAATAGATTTTCCACGGTGTCGGAAGTGAGAGTACTAGCTGTAAAACGATCCCCACCCAGTTGCTGATTGATGCCGGACCAGGTCGGGCTCCGACCGTCCAACGAGATCTGCCTTTTCCCACCCCGGTCGGTCCTCCAGACGCTCTAAGTCAGTGTCTTGCGTTGTTCCCACCTTTCCACCAGCAAGTGGAGCGGCGGTCGCATCGGTTATGGACTCCAGTCAAGCGTCAACGGTTAGCGGATACTAGATTGTTTTCCGCGTGATGTATTAATGAATTAAGAACGAAAATGAAAATGAATAGACCGTCTATCGCTATGACCAAACCCCATACTTGTGGCGCAGGCGGAGAACTTGAAGTTCAGGGTGGCTCGAGGGATCCGTGCGGCACTGGTTTCACCGCGGGTCCTGGAGATCGACCTCAGCCAGCGCATCTTGCAGTGTGCCAACTGGAGACTGGCATTCATACCCGGGATACCAGTCCCGCATCCGTTAACAGTCCCTTTATTTTAACCCGACGAACGGGTAGATGCAGCACGGAAGGGAACAAAAAAAGACATCGAGGCTACACGCCTTAGCTGATACACCTTCTACGACGTACTCACAGATCGAAGCCCTAGCAGAACCGACCCGACTTTGACGACGCTTACGTACACCATGATACAGCGTCATCCACTCATCATTGCGCATCTTCTTGAAATGGGCAGCTGATGAGTCGACTCCCATATAGCCATAGCATTTTCCGCGGCGAATTAGTCCAATCTCGCTTGTAACTTGTCGAACCATGAAACGCAACTGGGTCATGGGGATAAACAGGACTACCCAAGGCTTGGAATCAAACAGGATTTTTAAAGCAGATGACGTAATCAGACTTGGGTACCACTCGACCTTCGGAGGTGTCGGCGACCTAGCTAGGACGACCCACTGACCAGGTAAGCAAAAAAGTCGAGAAACTAATTTCTTTTTAACTTTCAAGACTACCGGAGTGAGTCCCCATAGCTGGTTGGGACCCAAGGCTACGGGCCTCTTGCTGAGCCGGGCTCTTCGCAACATCCCCAACGTACCAGAGATCCGCAAATGGTCCAGTAGGATCAAAATCGACGTTCTACTGAGAGAAAATCGGAACATGATCGAAGTTGGACCAGAGCCTGAAAAGTAGCTTGACTCGTGGATTGGGGAATGGCCGGTGGATAGCCAACTCTTCCTTAAGGAGCAGTTCGCTTCTCCCCTAATTTGACCCTACCTTCATCGTCAGAGAGCGTCAGGTTCACCACCTGATCAGCTAAAACGTGGCTCGTCGATCCCGGTTTCGAAGTTTGTCGGTCTATGGTCCGTGACTTGGTCAGAGCGGTCCGGGTCTGTTCCTCTATGTCAGTGGAACCATCGGAATCCGAATACCTCCATTCTCCATTTCTTTTCCATATTTTATAGCCTTCGTCACTGGGTCATTCGGCATATATGTAAATATAACAAACATTAACATAAATAATCCATCGATTCCAACTGTGTTGTTCCTGATCGAGTCGACTTCGGCCGGATCGGTTCCGACAATCGGTCGGTCGGCTAATGCCTGTTAATCAGGACTAAAGGGGCCTCCCGAACATCTTCATTGTGAACCTGCATAACCTCGAACCTTTTACAGTCACGCGTCCACGTTCAAACACCCGTAGCAATGCTCCACAATTAAGATCTCGTTCACCCACCCACGTCGGGTTGTCGTATCCTGTCTAACGAACCAGCAACACACGATGTGTTCTGCCATACTGGGTCTTCTTACTCGATCGGGTATCCATGATCTTTTCCACTTCGTATTCGTCCTGATCGACTGCCTTTCCCCGCTAATTTCCAAAAAAAAGTCGAACATTGTCTAGTCTTCTGCTGAGCATATTGTCTTCGATTGATCAGGGTATTCCTTGACTAATTTTAGCTTCGATAAGTGGACGATAGGAAACACCTCGTAACCAGTGCCTGCTGGGATCAGACGAGCGGTATGATTACCGATCAAGCCGGAGACACGAAAAGGTCCATGCCACATATGCGCCAACTTCCTTATATGCCCTTCTTTCAACCGACCCAGATAGAGCCAGACCCCTGATCCAGGTTCAATGTTATACCGACCGACCTGGTCATAGTTCTGGTCAGATCTCTCCTGGATCGCTTTTTCATAGTCGCTCGTTGACCTTCTCTCGCGCATGTTGATAATGACGATTACTTCCCATACGCCACCGGCGGGCCTCGCAATCACGACTTCTGGAGCATCCGACCGGGATCGCGTCTTCGATGGTCGATCGTGGATTCCATCTTTTAGCCAAATCAAACGGAGTGTCACCTCTACCTCGGTCGGATGAAGAGTTCAGCACCAACACCAATCTTTCCGCATATTCGTTCCAGTCCTGCTGAGCCGGATCGGTAACGTACATTTGGATCGCTCTCGTTAGCGTTTGCACCATCCATTCAGCTTTTCCGTTCGCTTGTGGCCCTTAAGCCATTGTCGCGCTCTGTTTCTGATCCAGCATCTGATTAAACGATCGGAAGACTTGGGCCATAAACCCGGGTTCGCGGATCACCTCACTCGCACCTAATCGCCTGAGAACACATTCTCGTAACTTTGGGCAACTTATTGGGCTGTTCGAGTAGACCCGGCTTAGCGATCACCAGACCTGTCAACAGATCGGTCTAAATCAGCAGTTTGGTGTTGCTCTTAAACAATGTCAGTAAAGGGGATATGATTCATCGCTATCACTTGAAAGGGATAAGTCGCCTGGATATTCCCAGGTGACCGGCCTCGTATGATCGACATGCCCTTCCCGGTTTCGGAGTCCATACAGGTTCGGAAATATTTTGTACGCTCCGGTTTAGTCATCCCCAGTGGAAATGCTTGCGGACGTCCGACCGACGCCTTGGTGACCACCTTCCAGACTGACATAATAATAGTGTAAAATGTCGGCTTGCAAGGCTTCGGGGATAATCAATTTCGCCGATCGGTCCAGATCGACATCCGCTTGGTCAGTCTTACAATAGTAAAAAAGGAGACCATTCTCGTCCACTTCATATCTTGGGGCGACTTTGATGCATTTCTTTGCTTCGTTCTGGCTCAATTTTTCAGGCCACCACATAAATAGATCTTCAAATCAACAATCCATTTTTCTTCGTCCTGAGCCTGAATAATCCTCTCGATCCGAAGCTGTTGTACTATTCCTTTGCTTAAGCTCTCTCTCTTGAAGTCGGCCTGCGGGGTGCCGATCTGGCTTGCGACCTGGCACTTGTGCCGGTACTTTTCCATTATCCGGTCGGATCAGCTCGGGTAACCTATTGATCTCGACTAATTCAGCCCATATCGACTTCTCGGTAATTCATGACCCGATCTGATCACGCATGGACATGGTCGCCAAGTGATCAGCGTTTCGATTCCAGTCCCATTCACATGCAGGAGATCATGGTCTGGCCATTCTTGTAGAGTTTTCATGACCTGGTCGATTAATAACTTGAGACGGGGCGCCTTGCAGTCCATTTCCTCGGTGATCTGTCTGATCACAAGATTTGAATCTGCACACATGATTACTCTTCCCATTTTTTGCATATTATGGAGATCCAGACCGAGCCGCAGCCCACAATACTCAGCTTCGTCGTCTATGATGCCCGGCGTATAATCCAAAGCGGCGGATATGATGGACCATTCCGGTAAATTCTACAAGAGAGAACTGTACCCCCAACACCATTTTTTAACACTTGCCGATTCATCGAACTTATGATGACCAAGCCCTCATTCGGGCCCACGACAGGCCGTGGAATTGTGATTGACTCCCTAGGTTGCTTCCGGGTTGCTATCCCGGTCAGAGCTTCATCGACTTCTGGCCTTGGCGTTATACTGGCTGCCAGGCTATCGATAATTTCTTCCTTGCCCTGGCACATTTGATAACTTTCAAGGAGCACTGCGACAACAATACTGACCATCGTCCCAGTCGCCGATAGTAGCCAAACCAGGGTAGACCGTCTAGAGAGTACCTTTATCGGTCCGCTCACCAACATGGTATAGCTGACAACTAATATACGTAACAATGTCAATACTTCTTTGTCCACAAACCATAATTGACCTCATTCAGCCTCTAAGTCCGACT
Source organism: Sclerospora graminicola (assembly GCA_001887855.2). Taxonomy (NCBI): domain Eukaryota; phylum Oomycota; class Peronosporomycetes; order Peronosporales; family Peronosporaceae; genus Sclerospora; species Sclerospora graminicola. The sequence continues at coordinate 544 of MIQA02009134.1, read as the reverse complement.
TGTAAGCGTGGCCGGACAGTATACCCCATTATGGTCTTGGACCAGAGCAGCCGAAATTGCCCATTTACTCGCATATACTGTAAAACCTGTATTAGAACCCCATCCCTCGATTTGAACCCCCCCCCCTTGAACAGAATCCCCGGTCCACCTCGGGTTAATTCTAGATGTAACTGTTACCTTGCAATTTTGTTACGTGTACCCCAGTCTGGCTATAGTTGATTGGACTGAATAGACTGCTATAACAACAACATTAATACCGGTATTGCGTACGACTGGCAGCAAGCAAAGCGCGCCAATTTTTCCAATTATTTTGTTAACTACGTAGGTCAAGAATTGGCGAAACTTTGAAAGCACATGAGAGCGCACCCCGACGAGAACTGCAAGCACTGGCGAACGAGCTGCAGCTGTGCCGTGGAAATGCCAAGTCCGAGTTCGTTGTGAAATGCGCAATTCCTGAAAGACCATCCCGAGGACGGCCAGGAGTAGGTACTATGTATACTGGGCTTTTGTGAAGGCTTGTCACCAATGACGTCACCTAAACCAG
>MIQA02009133.1:0-16020 GCA_001887855.2 Sclerospora graminicola | reverse complement strand
GAGTACCCCCTCCGATAGTTGGTCGTCCGGGCAAGTGGGTATCCGGATTCCGCCCAAGACTTCGGTCATGGATTTGGAAATCGGCTCCACCACAATGGTGCGTGTGCCCGGATCACTTGGTGACTCAGGATATCACCGTGATTCCTTTGATGATGAAAAGATGTGAAAATCAAAGTGGAGGAAACTTTTTGGGGTGTATTGGAGGAAGGCGTATCGCCTCCGATGCTGTCCATTTCTAAAGGAAGCGATGATCGACCTGGTTTGGTGGAGTGCCAGGTCGAGATTAAAGATGAAATAACTCCCCACATGGCCCCGATCGGGGCCGATCTGGGTTATAGTAAAGTTGACTATAACCCAGGAAAGGATCGAGGTGTTAACCTTGATCCTATGCATAAGAAGAAAATGGAAAAAGACAGAAAAAACATGGGGGCGGATCATTGCGATCCACCTAAAAAATATGTGAAACCTAAACCGAAGATCTTCGAGGAAGACGAAGAGAAGATCGAACCAGCCGAGAAGACCACTGTCCAAGATGTGGAACGACTGTTCTATCTTCGAGAGTTTCACAAGTTCCTGGTTACCAACCCAGTGATGAAGATCATTAAGCCTAAGATCATCGGGAAGCTGGAAGGTCGAGCGACCCGGCCGGTGATCACAGGCAGTCAACTTGATCTGATCAGGAACCTCTTGGCGCAGATCGACGAGGTTGGCTTCACTACTGGTGCCTTCGACGCGAATATGCTATTCGATCTGGATCAAGAGACGATCAGAGAATCTATGATCACCCTGTATGATCATCTTGCTTCGTTACTAGGGGCGAACCCAGTGGTTCAGTCGCCGATCGCGGATCCTTCGCACCGATCACAGTTGGTGGAGTATCCTATGGATATCGAGTCGATATATCAATCGTCATCACAATCTGGAGCGGCATCCACCGACTCCTCGGTTGGGATCACACGTATGACGTTGGGCCCGAAAGGGATCCAGCAGATCGACCCCAAGATCGAGTCGCAGAACAGGAAGAGAAAGCCTGAACCTGGTAGAGTCGGATCGGATGATAGTTTTGAAGATGCTCAGGAAGTGCCACAGGCCAATCCGACCTCCAATACCGGTCCTACCAACATGCCGGAGGTCCCAGAGCAATTAAAAGCCATGTTCGCGACAATGATGAACCGATTTGCGGGTGATCAATATGGATTGCTTCAGTACACACCTGGACAAGGACAACCATGGCGATCGGCACCGAATATGAATCAGTCCGCTGAGAAATCGGTCAAGAGACCCGTGGACGTGGAGATGGAATCAGTCCGATCAGCCGGAATTGTTCGTTCGATATGCCAGGCCGATCACCAAGACCGATTTCACCGATCACCCCCACGGAGTGATGTGGATATGGAGTCAGAAGGCGAGATCAGTCAACATTTCGATCCAGATGATCTGGACATTGAAATGCCTCGCAGGGCGAATATGGCCTCCGCGCAGGCATTTGACAGTGAATCCGGAACGATCACCCGAGTGCGAATGTCTGCGATCTCGGAATTGAAAGACTTCACCGGCAAAGATATGGATGACGATCAGGCCAGAGGTTGGTTAAGCCGGACTAAGTCGGCTTTTCTGAGGGACAAGACACCGGAAGCTGAAAGATGCCTGATCTTCGCTGATCTAATGAAAGGTCCGGCCAAGAACTGGCTTAAACAGCTAAGTCGAGAAGTGCGTCTGAAGTGGCCTCGTCTGTGTGAAGAGTTTGAAGAACAATATTGCAATTCGGGGGTGTCTGTCGCTAGGCAGTACTACCACATGAAGAAAAGATCCGACGAGACGCCGATCGAGTACCTACATCGGTTGAATGTTGCTGGTTTACGCGCGAAAATGCCGATCAAGGACCCACGACACCCGGACATAGCCCGTGAACATGTCGAACACTTCATTGGAACTCTGGACAATCGCGATCTGGCTGATCAGCTAACCCTGCTCCGTATAAAGGACTCCGAACAACTGGAACTGACTCTAAGGACGTTGCAACGGGCCAAGAGTCGACAGCCCAAGGTCGAGGTAGGATCGAACCGGTACCGGTCAAAGCCACACCCTGATCAGGGCAAGATACCGGCAGCACGACCAGCCAGAGCAATTCGGATGATCACGAAGGAATCAGACAGTTCAGGTTCGGAAGAGGAAAGTGGTCAGTCAAGTCTGAGCTCGGACGAGGAACAGTATCGTCATATCTTTACGACGGAGCCAGTGTATCGCCCGAGATCATCGGCTAATGGCATGGATGGACGGAAACCTGGTGGTATCCAACCTGATCAGGACCGATCTCGTAAGAAATGTGTGCATTGTGGGTCGACCAAACATGGAGATCGTGATTGTTGGAAAATAATTACGTGTGGAAAATGTGATCGTAAAGGTCACCCTTCTGATCACTGTTTTTTCGTGTGCAAGACCTGTGGGAAGCTCCATGACGCCGGCGCCTGCCCTATCGAAGAATTCTTTAATCTGATGCGCAAGTGGTATGTGCGACTAAACATGCTGGTATGCTCCCACCAGATGTTGAGAAGATGTTAAACTAGATCGCTCGCCAGGTTGGAATCTGGTTCGAGCCGAGCGATCTATGTTCTTCATTTATGCATATGTCGGTAGCGGAGATAAGTTTGAGGAAAAGAAGATAACCGACAATACATGTTCTAATTCAAATTTCATCGATCGGTGTCCGATCTACAGTCTCAGAGTGGATGAATATTCCCGATCGGACGTGATCATGGAGTTGGATCTACTGCCCGGTGAATCCCGAGGATACTGGAAGTATCACTCTCCCGACAAGTGGTTTAAACAGGCTAAAGCTAATGGAAAGGTCAACAATGAGAAAACCACTATTTTATTTGACTCTGGGGCGGAAGTCTCGATCATCGACTCCGCCTTTGCTCGTAAGGTGGGATTTCGTATAGACAGTACCCAGAGGCAAGAATGTGTTGGGATTGGCGAGAGTTCATATATGACGGAAGGACGATCACGTGTGAAGATCACCTTGGCAGGATCCCTGGTCTACTATTTTAATGCTTGGGTTGGACGGCTAGCCGGTCAGGACGCGATATTGGGATGGATTTATGGTACCCGCCGGTATACGACTTGACCTATCTCATGGAACCCTGACTCTGCCGGATGAAGTGCAGATTCAGTTATCTGGCCGACGACCTTTATATGGTACTCATGTACGGATGTTAAAGATGGGTCAGTACGAGAACCTCGGGGTGTCCCGATCAGTCGATGTCATGATTTGGCCGAGTGATCGGCAACAGAAATTGTGGTTAACCCGTGGCGAACGTTGGGTACCAACGTTCGTTAAAGGTATCGGCCGATCAAGCTACATCAGAGTCACAAATATATCCGATCAGCCGCTGATCATCCATGAAGACATGATCTTAGGGATGTGGTTACCTGAAGGCAAAGTACCCCGACAGATCGGATATGTTTCAGTGGGATCACGAAGATACATTGAATGGCAGAATCTGGCTTATCAAGCCACCACGGACGTGATCAGTTACGAAGACTTAGTGGATGAAGATACCTCACCTATGGTCGAGAAGCCGGAGTATTCTACGCCGACCAAGCTGCTGATCAGGAGGCCATCGATCGAAGCGACAAGGGAAGGCCGGGCCAAAGAAGGTCCACAGATATTGAGTATAATTAGGCCCGGCTCACCGAAAACAACGGACCCAGCTAGCGGAAAGGACAGTGAAGAGTCCAAGCACGATCATGAGGAAGAAAAGGAGAATGAACCAGCTGAATTCATTACAGAGGAGGGTGAACCCGAAGTAAACCATCGGTCGAGTGACGTACAAGGGGCGATTCAAGATGAAGCCGATCAGAAAAAGGTAGATCAGGTGGACGAGCAAGTGTGTATACACGAAGGTGGCGATCAGTATATTGAAGGTATCGAGAAGCAGATGGCCGTGTTACCGGAAGTATCGCCAAATATGCCAGAAGTCACCATGGAAGATTTACAGGTTGGTGATCCCGAAGTGAACACGCCCGAGCAGATCGATCAGCTAAAGAAGATCATCTGGAAGAGGCGTCACTTACTGATGGGGAAAGGTAACGCCCTACCCCAGCCGCATTCGGAGCTGTTTGTGATATAGACGTGGGAAATGCGAGGCCGATCGCTCAGCGTTGTCGTAAAGTTGCACCTCAATACCGGGAAAAGTTATCCGATTTGATCAAGGGTTTGCTGAGTACAAAGATCATCCGACCATCAACATCGCAGTGGGCATCACCGATTGTGATTGTGATTAAGAAGAATGGGGTTGATATTCGATTGTGTATCGGCTACAGAATGGTGAATCGCCTCACGAAGTTGATGGTCTACCCGATGCCCCTGATCAATGACTTATTAGAAGATCTGGATAAAGTTTTATGGTTTTGTTCGTTGGATATGGCTAGTGGTTTCTGGGTGGTTTCGATGACTGATCGCGCTCGAGAGATCTCGGCTTTCGTTACACCTTTCGGACTTTTTGAATGGAATCGGATGCCGTTTGGATTAAAGAATGCCCCACAGATCTATCAGAGGCTGATTGACAATGCTCTCTATGGGTATTTCCAGATCAGTGCTGATCGGGAAGCCACTGATCTACATGATGTGTTTACGGAAGGTGAGCCAGACCAAGATCAGGGCCGATCAGTATTGGGAAGGCGATCATATATAGATGACATCTTGGTCACGGCAACATCCTGGGATATGCTGTGCGATAAGGTCGAACGACTCCTAGACACCTGCGAGCGCTGGAATTTGTCGATCAGTGTGGTCAAGAGTTTCTGGGGTCAACCCAAGGTCGCTTACCTCGGCCATAACGTATCGATCCAAGGTTTGGAAGCAAATCCGAAAGACCTAGCCGCTCTCAGCAACTTACCTTTCCCCCGATCGTTGAAGGCCATGCAATCCTTCCTCGGATCACTGAATTATTATAGCAGATTTATCGAGGACTTCTCGATCTACGCCGCTATACTTTATGAATTGAAGGAAGTTGATTATCATGGCCTAAGAGAACGTGATCGGATGGGAGGATCACCAATTGAGACTGATCACGAGGTCGAAGCTATCGAAACAAATCTAGAGACTGGATCACCAACTGATCGAACTATGCCAGGGTCAGAAGACCACATGAATCGAGCTATGGTAGCCTTCAGTATGTTAAAGGCGAAGATGATCTCGACGCCGATACTGAAACACTTCGATCCGGAGAAAGTTCCCGTGGTGATCTTATATGCCAGTAAATGGGCAATATCGGCCGCACTGGTCCAAGATCACGATGGAGTTTATTGCCCGGTGACGTTCACAAGCCGAACATTAAAACCGAATGAAGTTAACTATGGCATCGTGGATAAGGAAGTGCTAGCGTTATTACGTGTGTTGGATGTTTGCTATTCTATGCTGGTAACTAGATCAATTAAGGTATTATCCAAGCGATCTAGTCTGGCGTGGTTACTATCCGCGAGTGGTTTAGACGGAAGACTGGGGCGATGGGCAGCGGTGTTATCTCAGTGGACTTTGGAGATCATTAAGTGCACCAAGGGCGAAGAAGAAATTCTTGGGACGCTGGCAGCCAGCATCACGCCCCGATCAGAAGTCGATGAAGCCCTGATCGAGGTCGCTCCTCGGAAGCAACCACGTGAATCGATCACTATACCCCCACCGATCGTCGGCTCAGAAGAAGACCTGATCGTTGTAAGTTTCGACGGATCAGCGAGTGTGAAGAAAGGCGTAGGGGCGTATAGCGCGCTGTTATGGAAACTGCCAGAGTGGACTGTTATATCGGCCGGTTCAGATTATACTCCAGGTATCACGGTCAATGAGGCTGAATATCGTGGTCTGCTGCTAGGTTTGGATCTCTTGCAAGAGCAAAAGATCGGAAGAGTGATTATATGCGGAGATTCAAACCTGGTCATTCGGCAGATCACTGGAGAGATCGACTGTAAAGCGCCGCGGTTGAAACTACTGAATGATCGCGTTATGAAAGCTTTACGTGGATGGCCAAGACATGATCTTTTGCATGTGAAACGTGATTGGAATCGGAGTGCAGATCACTTAGCAACTATGGCTATGCGTGATCAGGCCGGATCGATAATCACTGATCAAGCGCTGTTGGAAGAACTGGTGGAGATCAATAGGCTGCCGGAGCTGATCCGTGTGGAAAATGAAAAGGAAGCAGCCCAGATCTTGATTACGACGAGATCACGAACCAGATCACCACCCAACAGATCACCCTCTCGCGAAAGCCTGACAGAGGAAATAGTACAAGAGATGCGGATCGAAAGAATTCTCAAGGCTCAAGACGAGGAAAAATGGATCGGTGACTTGAAGGCGTTTCTAAAGGGTGATCTGGAGAAGCTGAGCCAGAGTGAGGCAAAAGATTGTGCCAAGATCGCGTCTAACTACGAGATCGACGAAAATGATCTATTGTTTTACTATGTACCAGCTGATCAGGCCGATGCGGATTTGGACCGATCGGCCAGACTCGTGATCCCGGAGACTTTACAAGCTGATATCTTACACCATTATCATGTTAGTTTGGAGGGTGGCCACCAGGGTGTAGGACGAACGTATCACAGGATCCGTAAACATTTCCATTGGAGAGGATTATATCGAAGTATACAAAAGTTTGTTGGGACATGTACGGATTGCGAAACTGGAAAAGGTATGCCAAATATCCGGGGGAGATCACCTGGAAATATCCAGGCGACCTACCCTTTCCAAGTGATCGCGATGGATCACATACCGTCCCTCCCAAAATCGTTCAAGGGCAATACCGAGTTGCTGATCTGGACTGATCTGTTCACGGGATTGGTGATCGCGAAAGCGGGATCTACACGAACGGCTCAACAAGTCGCTTGCAGTTACGAAGAATGTGTGTTTCGACGGTTTGGAGCCAGTGAAGTGATCAGGCATGATCGTGAACCAGGTTTTATGGCCGAAGTGTTCCGATCTTTTAATCAGATGCTTGGCCAGAAACAGAGCGCGACCATGGCGTACCGTCCACAGGCGAATGGTAAAGCCGAGCGGATGGTACAAACGTTGACCAGGGCTATCAAGATGTATGTCGCAGACTCCGCGCAACAAGATTGGGATGAATATGCGGAGAGACTGGTGTTTGCATTGAATTCCTCTTTTGATCGGATCAGGGGAGATACCCCATTCTATCTGGCATATGGTTGGGACCCCCGATCTACCATCGAGTCGGTGATCCCTGTTGGTTGCACACGAGGTCGAGATCGCGAAGCTCGTCGATGGCGTATGGGACTCCAACGTCACTACCAACATGCGCGGGAACAAGTCAACGAACGATTACGAAGGGCTATCCAAGAAAGAGCTGATCGGAACAATGATCAGGCCAATTCGCATAATATCGGGCCAGGATCAAGAGTTTGGCTTTACTTGGATCGCGTGAAAGAAGGATATGCCAAGAAGTTAGCACATTTGTGGCATGGACCGTTCCGTGTAGCCGAACTAATCGGTGATCATGCCGCTCGGCTGATTACCGCGGGTACTGATTATGGAATTTTCCCGATTGTTCACTTGTCGAAGTTGAAACTGGTCCGAGAATACCCTGATCGGCCTAAAACTAGGCTGTCATGTGATGATCAGCCAAGGTTTTATTTTGACGAGGCTCTCTTACCCGAAGATAGTTGGGAAAGAACGTTGGACCCGAACGAATTCGAGGTGGAGAAGGTTTTGGATACCCGATCAGGCAAGAAGACCCGATTTGGCCGAACCCACCGTGAATATTTGGTTCGTTGGAAGGGTTATGACGATCCCGAGTGGATAGATGAACGTGATCTGAACTGTGGAGCGTTATTGAGGGAATTCGAACGTGATCGGGTGAGAAGGAATCGATTTGAAGTGATGCAAACCCACGAAGAGGGTAACCAGGAATCTCAATAGCCTGGGTTGACACATCGTGACTGATCAGCAAATATGAAGATCGGGCAAGTGGAGATCAGGGCGGTTGGACTGGTTTGGAAGAAACGGATGCATATACATATATATATTACTCAAGAATTATACCTGTACACATGAGAGCGATCGACCTACAAGATGGAAGTGACAATGAGACATGAACAAGATATACGAAAGTGGAACGAGAAGATCATCAAGAAATGTCGTGATATATTAAGTGATTATGGAAAACGAAATAAAGGTTGGTTATCACGACGATCACGGGCCATATTTAGTGCGCAGGCGAGAAACCTTGTACCCTGGATGATCCATGGGACTCGATCGGAACTGGTTTCGCCAAGGCTCATGCTGATCGGTCCAGAGCAAGCAATCACGCAGTGTGGCGACCGGAGTTATGTGCCCATAACCGGGATACCAATCCCCGCCGTCAGCCTTGAGTCCTCGCGATCCCGCTCGACGAACAGTTAAATGCAGGACGCCAGGGAACAGGAACACGTCCAGATCACACTCGCCGTGCAGGATTCCGTCAACGACATAATCGCAGATCGTGGCCCAAGCAGCCCCGGCTTTGGTACGTCGACGCTTGCGAGCATGATGGTAATGCTCGATCCACGCGTCCTTGCGCATCGCCGTCGTGATCGGGAAATGGTGAGTCGCCTCCCATATCGCTTGCACGTGCTCCTGGTAATATAAAGCCAGGCGTCCCTGTAGCTCGACAAACCAAGGACGATCAGGAAACGTCAGCCCGGGCATGGTTGTCAGGAGGACATCCCAGGGTGCTGAATCGATCATAAGTTCGATAGCACCTCTGGTCAGCAACCTTGGTTGCCACTGCTTGTCCTTGGGTGCCGGCGATCTGATCGGGAAGATCCAGCCTGGCGGGCGGGACCACAAGCGAGGGACGCTTTTCTGCCGCACTTCGAGAACCCGAGGCGTCAGATCCCAGACCTGATCACCACTCCAAGGTTTTCGTGTGGCCATGTGAGCGGAAGTCGGCTTCCCCTGCATAACGACATACAGATCCATGAACGGTTGGTTCGGATCGTAGCTGTAGTCGTTTTCTCCGATCGACGATCGATCCGCGGGGATGAAGACGCCCGTAAAATTGGGTGGCGGGGCGATCGCTGCCCCAGTGGCCGTCGGAGGAATGTCAGGATCAGCTTGAGCCGATTGTTCCTCCTCGAGATCATCGTCATCGTCGTCATCTGACTCCAGCAAAGTAACAGCCTGGGCCAGCGAATTCACGCCGGAATAACTTGGTACTTGCGTACGGCGATCAGTGCTGCGTGATCGGGACAGAACGGACAACGTCCTCTCGTCTAAATCAGTTGATTCGTCATCCGAGTCGACCACAAGACGTGATCGCTTGGCGGGAATCATCTTTTGCTTCGACGAGCTGGTCTGCTTACGCTTCCCAGAGCTTGAGGTCGAAGGTGCTGATCTTGGAGTCGCCGGTGAACGAGATTGAAATGACGCAGGAGCTTTTGAAGTACTGATCACGGGCTGATCAGCACTACGAACGGGCAAAGAAGCGACCGAGGACGCGGGCGAAGGCGGGGCAAACTCTGGCGACTGTGGCGGTGTGCCAGATGGAGTAAACGAGCTGATCAACCCAGGAAGCCGCTGCAAGGCCGTCCGAACTGACCCTGAACCGGTGTCTGGTTTGGTCCACCTATCCATGGTCTGCACCGCGAGATTTTTCAGGTCGGCGTTATGTTGAAGCCAGGCACGATCATCGAGCTCTAGGGTTTCAAGTTTAACCCGAGCAAGATTAAGTCCGTGCCGGCAATCTTCAGCCACTTTCCGACTCTCGCACAACCTCTTCTGTATATCGGTACGGCCGATGCGAGAATCAGAAAGTTGTTTGGCCAAGAGCTGGACCTGTTCATCCGAATAGCGAGCCTCGATCTCCCGACGCTCTACGTCCTCGGCAGTGCGGATCTTGTCACGCAGCAGCTGATCACGGTTGAGACGGTGATCATCGATGCGTTGCAGATGATCTACCATCTCGACCATCGAATTCTTCATCGCCTCAATACGTTCATCTGGAAATAAACATGGAGAGTCAAAAAACGGATCACAAAAGGAGTGAATGAGATGAACGTACCCTGATCACGGATGATGATAGCCATCGAGTCGATCAGCGACTGTAAGGAGGCGACGGTGTCCGAAGGCTTGGAAAGTCGCAGAGCAGCGAGGTCAGCCGACAACTGATCACGCTCCATCGTCACACCCTGAAAGCGATCAGTCAGGTCCCGCAGGTCTTGGTCAAGCCGGTCATGATCTTTGCCAAGCCGGTCATGATCTAGCCGGAGAGCCGACAGCTGGGCAGCCAGATCAGCGGAATCACGTGCCGAGTTATCAGCCGCGATCCGACGATCGGATAACTCAGCCGTAAGTGCCCGGTTGGTATCGTACAGAGAAACCAACTCGGGAATGGCACTTCGGAGTTCCGATCGTAGCCGACAAGCCTCCACGGGCCCCAACGTGAATGGGCCCGATCCATCTATCAGGCGAGTGAGCTGCTCCAAGGAACGGAGAGGGCGATCTGACGGAGGTCGAGCAGGAAGACTCCAAGACGGTCGATATGAAGCGAGAGCAGTTGTCGGTCGGATGAGGCTGGTCGTGATCGGCGTAGAAGTCGTGATCGGGGCGATCGCAGGGGTAGCCGAGCTGGAGACGGAGGGCGAAGAAGCGATCGGGCGGGCAGCCGAAGAAGACGAAGAAGGAAGAGGAGATTGGCTTGCGTCGGCCATGGTGATCACCAGAGAGGAAGTTCAAAAGTGAGTGAGTCGAACTGCAGTCGTTGTGCGGCTACAGTTAGTCTCAGGGGCGGCTGTGGTGAAGCGATCGGAAAATATTGGGACTGAAGTGGACCACACATGGCCGTTGATTGGTGACGATAGAACACCCATCAACATATGACGGTTGATGGGTGGGAAAAGGTTGATCACGATTAAGAAGAAAAGGTGGTGGCCAACGGATATTTACGACGTGGAAGAATCAGCCAAGTATGGTCGTTAAGCCCAGTCCCAGGCACTGGCGGAATGATGGAGATCACGATCACGATCGTTATTACAGTCACTAAGTGGAGTTCCCGTGGATGTAATAAGAAATAGTGACTGTTGACATGACGTACCAAGGGCAGGTGACCAGCCGATCTCTGAATGGTATAGTGGTTGAAGCTGGCTATGATACGAAGTTACGGCCTGATCGGCCTGTCATGCCCGAAGAATGAAGATCAGATGAGGAATGAAGATCGGGCATGTGGATTGACAGGTTGTGTGAGTGATGTGAACCTTTGGTTGGTCCGAAGATGACGTGGCAAGGCCTGATCAGCCGAGATCAGGTGTTGTATGGTTGTCCTGACGGGGTATAAAGATCGGAAGTGTGGTTTGGAAGATGAATTGAGTCGTGATGATGATGACCCAGAGCGTTCCCGAGGTGATCAAGGGCTGATCAGCCTGATCACCACCTGATCACTTGGTCGATCACTATGGCGATCGTGATCAGGGCCGATCAGCCTCTGATCAGCGTTGATATGCAAGGGCAAGTAAGTTCTCGGTTTGGTCGGACTATATACGAAGTGAACAAGTGCTGAAGAGCAGGTCTCAAGTGGTTTCAAGGTCGTTTGTTGAAGATCAGGATGGGTTGAAGATCTTTTGAAGAGTCGGGTCGTGATCAGGGCAGAGTCGGTACAGGTCAGCTTGAAGGTGCAGCCAGGATGGGCAAGAGGGTGTTACGCAACCGTGCGACGAAGTAAATAGGTTCGAAGTAAAGGTCAGGCATGAGTTGATGTATGGTACACAGGTATAGGACATTTGCATATATAATAACAGGTTTAGATTTCCCCCCTAAAGCAAAGAGTCGCTCCGCCACGTGTGCGGTCATTGGGAGCACAGGGTTGATTAGTCCCCTCTTGCTCAACTATTTCCCGGTTAAGACGCGCTTCGACGCATTTTGGCTTAACGGAAGACCCCCGACGGGTTTGTTTTAGGTGATCGAACCTCACCCTCAACGCGCACGTGTTTGGAACACGTTAAGAATATTGGTAAAGGTTTTGTGGAGATAACGTTTGTGGATTACTGTGGAAGATCGTGGATTGATCGCGTTTTCTTGGTTTCGTTATATCTCTCTCTCATTGGCTGGCCTGATCAGACGAACTTTCCTGATCAGTGCCTAGATACTGAATAAGTGTCGACCCCAACCCGTTCTCCGGTGAAGATTTCCACCCGAGGACACCCCCCGTCTCGAAAAGGTCAAACCCTCCGACCTGATCAAGATCATCCTTTTCGTCACCGAGTCCACCTAAGTGAGTGTAATCAGCCCCGATCGACGGGTACACAAGGTGAGATGAAGTTAAACATAGATCCTGACGAGCATGAAGACCGGCCAGATGACCGGGAGGATCAGATCAGTCACCACAATGGTGATTCATCTGATTCCGATGCTGATCAGGATCGACGGAGTACCCCCTCCGATAGTTGGTCGTCCGGGCCAGTGGGTATCCGGATTCCACCCACGACTTCGGTCATGGATTTGGAAATCGGCTCCACCACAGTAATTGTCCGGTTCATCCGCTCGGCCAGCCCGTTTTGCTGCGGCGAATATGGAACCTTAGTCTGATGAATGATTTCATTGCTCTTGCACATGCCTGCAAAATTTTTGTTGATGTATTCCGTGCCGTTTGTCTGTCCTAATGCACTAGATTTTTGTATCCAGTTGATTTTCCATAAGCGCTTTATACTCCATAAAATGATCAAATACTTCCGACTTGTGCTTCATATAATGTGCCACAACGTATCTCGAATAATCATTAATAAACGTTACCACGAATCTCGCACCTCCTTGTGATTTTTTTCCATAGGACCCATAACGTCACTATGCACCCATTGTAAAGACCTTTTTGTCTTTACTTGTCCATATTTTCCCTTTGGAAATGGCTTCACCGATGATTTCCTTACTATACATCCTTCGCACAGTTCATCGTCTTCTTCATCATGCGTAGTGCCATTTCTTGAATTTTAAAACGATTCACACATTTCTCCAATGATAACATTCTGTTCATTAGTACATGATCAAGTCTAGTATGCCATATGCTGATATCGACTGTCTTGGTCTCTTTTCCAGTTTCCTCCATAATTTTGCCTGCTCCTGGTGCTCGCAGTCCAAAACGTAGATTTTTTCCCCTAGATATCCGAGCAATAATATGTTGCTCAGCTCTAATTTCGCACCAGGTCTTGCTAAAAACCACTTCCAATCCTTTCCGAGACAGTGCCGGAATCGATAGTAATTTTCTATCGAGATCTGGAATAAATAGAACATCTTCCATCCGTATTGGTGGTTTTTTTTCCAGTACCACCCGTACTATCCCGATTCTTTTTGCCAGAACCTTGCTGCCATTTGCAATCGTAATTGTAATCGGGTCTTTGAGCATTTTCATTTCTGAAAATTCATGCTCTTGGACACATATGGCTAGTAGCTCCGCTATCTAATAACCATCCACTCGAATTGCAGTTTGATGCCATGAACGCTTGTTCGTCAGATTTCTTCTTGTCCGTTTCCATCCAACAGTCTTGCTTTTGGTGACCAAATTTGTTACAACCATAACATTTTCCCGAAAATTCGCTCCTTTTCCGTTTAGGCCGAGTCTCTTTTCCGTTAATAACCTGAGTCGTTCTGAGAGCAATTTCGCTGTTCTCCTTTCTTGAAATTTCCACATATTCTCGATATAAAATTTCCTTAGCTTGAAATACATCCAAGCCAGACATATTTTCCAAAATCTCCACAATTTGGTCATAGTCTTCTGATAGGCTTCCTAGTAGTATCACTAGTTGCTCCGATGCTGAAATCTCTTGTCCAATTGCTTGCATCGACATGCTAATTTGATCAAATCGAAAGAAATAATCCATCAAGTTGCCACCCTTTTCCAAATTGAACTCACGCAATTGTCTTCTCAGTTGAATTTGATTATGTACGCTTTGTCTTAAGAAAAAACTTTTTGGCGTCTCCCCCGCTTCCGCAGTGGATGATGCAGAACGAACCATTGACTGAAAATTTGGACTGATCATAGTCATCACAATTGCAAATGCCTTCATGTCATTGAACTCCCCAATTTCATCACCATTTTTCGGAGCCTTCATCGTATCCAAATGCATCAACATTCCTTTTCCCGCTAATTCATCCGTGCATTAAACTCCCACACGAAGTAATTGTCTTCGCGGAGTAAACTTGACGAGTATGCAATATTTGGGCTCATAACCAAATGAAGAGAAATTGGACTTGGCGGTTGTAGGATGTAAATTGAGACGTGTATTAGAAAAGGTTAAAGTGCAATCTGTCTAAAACCCACATCGCAGCTGTTGAGAACATTTCCCATATCTGCTAATTTTGTCCTGTTCCGTTGAGAACATTTCCCATATCGTTATGATCTTATTTTATCTATCGTTCAATTATCAAAAATTATGACGCTGCGTCAGAGACATTTCCGGACATAGGCAGTGATACCTATTTACGCAGCAAAAGTTCAAGCGATCATAGATGGTCAATCGGATGCTTGGGTGTATCTTGTTCAGTTCATTACAACTACTTACGTTCCTATTCCTGCTCAAACCAATTATCCAACAGAGGACACTAGGGACCGAATACGGTCAGTTCGTTACTGAGGGCACTCCAACGGTTCCAGAACAAGAAGATATAGGGAAGAGGGGAACTATTACTTCAATTTTATCGAATTATGATACATATGCTATTCGACGACTAAATCAATGATATTAAGTACCACTTCCAAGGAACTACTAAACAAGCACCCAAGGAAACAGAATCGATAATCATTAGAAACCAGAACGTCCGAGCCTTGAAAAAGGCAGACATTAGTGATTGGATGACGGCATGGATAACTTCGGTGCCGGCATCACAACCTCAATTTTTACTCTTACCACAAACTCACATAACATCTCACAAGGTTGCAGAGGAATTAAAAAGAGAATGGAACCGATTATGGAGGCGGTATTGACCTGATTCACGACTTGTGTATAAAAAACCTGGTGGTGTTGCCATACTACTACACCCGGCGTTGGAAGAACAAGTAACGATTTGGCGACAAGAGACCTGGGCAAAACGTTTCATAGCAGTTCAGTGGACTCACCTATTACTGCTCAATATTTACGCACCTTCTGGAGATTCATCTCTGCGAGAACAATTTTTTTTTGATATTTCGAGACCTATACTACCAGTAAAATCACCCATCATAATGGCGGGTGATTTTAATTGCGTAGAGCACCCATTTTTAATCGCTATGGTCGTTCACGAACAGATAATTCGAAAAGTGAGGTCTTCTAAACCATGATCAAAAGTGCAAGATTAATAGATGCACAAATGCTGATGGAATCCAACTTATTCAAGTCGACGGTAGATCCTGTTGGTTATTTCACCTATTGGCGAGGCGAGCAGGCAGTCGGATAGATCGTTGTTATATTTCGAAGTTTATCGCAACATGGGTTCAAACTTTGGAGGTGGGTGGGACACTAGTATACTCCGATCACGAACAGGTGGTTATAACATTACGACTACCGGGCTTGAATAGCAACTATAAGTCCAGACAACACCACTCTCCGAGATATCCCTTTCATGGATCTACACAACATATAGTGCAACAATTCTTTCGTTCACGGATCACACCAACGCTGGCAAACCTTACCAACGGCTTAATAAAATGGGATCAATGGATTTTAGAATGTCAAGACGTCATATTTTAATCACGTCGTAAGGTAGCTAGACGTCGTCGACGGAGTGTCCAACGGGTATAACGACAATTATATGACAGCGCATGCTTTAGACAATAAATCATCAATGCTACCAGGCCAAATATCCATCAACAGTCGTTACCGAGACGAGGCACAATGTATTTCCTTCTCCGATAAGCTGTCTTAGGAATGTTTGTCGTCTGGTGGCAATAATTTTCGCAAAAATCTTGTGGCTAGACTGTATTAGGAAATAAGTCTATAGTCTAGGGCTCCCCTTTCTTCCTCAATGGAATGATTGTGGCTTTTGAAAAGGATTCGGATGGTGTTGCT
>MIQA02009128.1:0-14579 GCA_001887855.2 Sclerospora graminicola | reverse complement strand
CCCCGATCAACGGGTACACAAGGTGAGATGAAGTTAAACATAGATCCCGATGAGCATGAAGACCGGCCAGATGACCGAGAGGATCAGATCAGTCACCACAGTGGTGATTAATCTGATTCCGATGCTGATCAAGATCGACGGAGTACCCCCTCCGATAGTTGGTCGTCCGGGCCAGTAGGTATCCGGATTCCACCCACGACTTCGGTCATGGATTTGGAAATCGGCTCCACCACAATGGTGCGCGTGCCCGGATCACTTGGTGACTCAGGATATCACTGTGATTCCTTTGATGATGAAAAAGATGTGAAAATCAAAGTGGAGGAAACTTTTTCGGGTGTATTGGAGGAAGGCGTATCGCCTCCGATGCTGTCCATTTCTAAAGGAAGCGATGATCGACCTAGTTTGGTGGAGTGCCAGGTCGAGATTAAAAATGAAATAACTCCCCACATGGCCCCGATCGGGGCCGATCTGGGTTATAATAAAGTTAACTATAACCCAGGAAAGGATCGAGGTGTCAACCTTGATCCTATGCATAAGAAGAAAATGAAAAAAGACAGAAAAAATAATGGGGGCGGATCATTGCGATCCACCTAAAAATATGTGAAACCTAAACCGAAGATTTTCGAGGAAGATGAAGAGAAGATCGAACCAGCCGAGAAGACCACTGTTCAAGATGTGGAACGACTGTTCTATCTTCGAGAGTTTCGCAAGTTCCTGGTTACCAACCCAGTGATGAAGATCATTAAGCCTAAGATCATCGGGAAGCTTGAAGGTCGAGCGACCCGGCCGGTGATCACAGGCAGTCAACTTGATCTGATCAGGAACCTCTTGGCGCAGATCGACGAGGTTGGCTTCACTACTGGTGCCTTCGACGCGAATATGCTATTCGATCTGGATCAAGAGACGATCAGAGAATCTATGATCACCCTGTATGATCATCTTGCCTCGTTACTAGGGGCGAACCCAGTGGTTCAGTCGCCGATCGCGGATCCTTCGCACCGATCACAGTTGGTGGAGTATCCTATGGATATCGAGTCGATATATCAATCGTCATCACAATCTGGAGCGGCATCCACCGACTCCTCGGTTGGGATCACACGTATGACGTTGGGCCCGAAAGGGATCCAGCAGATCGACCCCAAGATCGAGTCGCAGAACAGGAAGAGAAAGCCTGAACCTGGTAGAGTCGGATCGGACGATAGTTTCGAAGATGCTCAGGAAGTGCCACAGGCCAATCCGACCTCCAACACTGGTCATACCAACATGCCGGAGGTCCCAGAGCAATTAAAAGCCATGTTCGCGACAATGATGAACCGATTTGCGGGTGATCAATATGGATTGCCTCAGTACACACCTGGACAAGGACAACCATGGCGATCGGCACCGAATATGAATCAGTCCGCTGAGAAATCGGTCAAGAGACCCGTGGACGTGGAGATGGAATCAGTCCGATCAGCCGGAATTGTTCGTTCGATATGCCAGGCCGATCACCAAGACCGATTTCACCGATCACCCCCACGGAGTGATGTGGATATGGAGTCAGAAGGCGAGATCAGTCAACATTTCGATCCAGATGATCTGGACATTGAGATGCCTCGTAGAGCGAATATGGCCTCCGCGCAGGCATTTGACAGTGAATCAGGAACGATCACCCGAGTGCGAATGTCTGCGATCTCGGAATTGAAAGATTTCACTGGCAAAGATATGGATGACGATCAGGCCAGGGGTTGGTTAAGCCGGACTAAGTCAGCTTTTCTGAGGGACAAGACACCGGAAGCTGAAAGATGCCTGATCTTCGCTGATCTAATGAAAGGTCCGGCCAAGAACTGGCTTAAACAGCTGAGTCGAGAAGTGCGTCTGAAGTGGCCTCGTTTGTGTGAAGAGTTTGAAGAACAATATTGCAATTCGGGGGTGTCTGTCGCTAGACAGTACTACCACATGAAGAAAAGATCCGACGAGACGCCGATCGAGTACTTACATCGGTTGAATGTTGCTGGTCTACGCGCGAAAATGCCGATCAAGGACCCACGACACCCGGACATAGCCCGTGAACATGTCGAACACTTCATTGGGACTCTGGATAATCGCGATCTGGCTGATCAGCTAACCCTGCTCCGTATAAAGGACTCAGAACAACTGGAACTGACTCTAAGGACGTTGCAGCGGGCCAAGAGTCGACAGCCCAAGGTCGAGGTAGGATCGAACCGGTACCGGTCCAAGCCACACCCTGATCAGGGCAAGATACCGGCAGCCCGACCAGCCAGAGCGATTCGAATGATCGCGAAGGAATCAGACAGTTCAAGCTCTGAAGAAGAAAGTGGTCAGTCGAGTCTGAGCTCGGACGAGGAACAGTACCGTCATGTATTTACGACGGAACCAATGTATCGCCCGAGATCATCGACTAATGGTGTGGACGGACGGAAACCTGGTGGTATTCAACCTGATCAGGACCGATCTCGTAAGAAATGTGTGCATTGTGGGTCGACCAAACATGGAGATCGTGATTGTTGGAAAAGAATTACGTGTGGAAAATGTGATCGTAAAGGTCACCCTTCTGATCACTGTTTTTTCGTGTGCAAGACCTGTGGGAAGCTTCATGACGCCGGCGCCTGCCCTATCGAAGAATTCTTTAATCTGATGCGCAAGTGGTATGTGCCGACTAAACATGCTGGTATGCTCCCACCAGATGTTGAGAAGATGTTAAACTAGATCGCTCGCCAGGTTGGAATCTGGTTCGAGCCGAGCGATCTATGTTCTGCATTTATGCATATGTCGGTAGCGGAGATAAGTTTGAGGAAAAGAAGATAACCGACAATACATGTTCTAATTCAAATTGCATCGATCGGTGTCCGATCTACAGTCTCAGAGTGGATGAATATTCCCGATCGGATGTGATCATGGAGTTGGATCTACTGCCAGGTGAATCCCGAGGATACTGGAAGTATCACTCTCCCGACAAGTGGTTTAAACAGGCTAAAGCTAATGGAAAGATCAACAATGAAAAAGCCACTATTTTATTTGACTCTGGGGCGGAAGTCTCGATCATCGACTCCGCCTTTGCTCGTAAGGTGGGATGTCGTATAGACAGTACCCAGAGGCAAGAATGTGTTGGGATCGGCGAGAGTTCATATATGACGGAAGGACGATCACGTGTGAAGATCACCCTGGCAGGATCCCTGGTCTACTATTTTAATGCTTGGGTCGGCCGGTTAGCCGGTCAAGACGCGATATTGGGGATGGATTTTATGGTACCAGCCGGTATACGACTTGACCTGTCTCATGGAACCCTGACTCTGCCGGATGAAGTGCAGATTCAGTTATCTGGCCGACGACCTTTGTATGGTACTCATGTACGGATGTTAAAGATGGGTCAGTACGAGAACATTGGGGTGTCCCGATCAGTCGATGTCATGATTCGGTCGAGTGATCGGCAACAGAAATTGTGGCTGACCCGTGGCGAACGTTGGGTACCAACGTTCGTTAAAGGTATCGGCCGATCAAGCTATATCAGGGTCACAAATATATCCGATCAGCCGCTGATCATCCACGAAGACATGATCTTAGGGATGTGGTTACCTGAAGGGAAAGTACCCCGACAGATCGGATATGTTTCAGTGGGATCACGAAGATACATTGAATGGCAGAATCTGGCTTATCAAGCCACCACGGACATGATCAGTGACGAAGACTTAGTGGATGAAGATACCTCACCTATGGTCGAGAAGCCGGAGTATTCTACGCCGACCAAGCTGCTGATCAGGAGGCCATCGATCGAAGCGACAGGGGAAGGCCGGGTCAAAGAAGGTCCACAGATATTGAGTATAATTAGGCCCGGCTCACCGAAAACAACGGACCCAGCTAGCGGAAAGGACAGTGAAGAGTTCAAGCACGATCATGAGGAAGAAAAGGAGGATGAACCAGCTGAATTCATTACAGAGGAGGGTGAACCCGAAGTAAACCATCGGTCGAGTGACGTACAAGGGGCGATTCAAGATGATGCCGATCAGAAAAAGGTAGATCAGGTGGACGAGCAAGTGTGTATACACGAAGGTGGCGATCAGTATATTGAAGGTATCGAGAAGCAGATGGCCGTGTTACCGGAAGTATCGCCAAATATGCCAGAAGTCACCATGGAAGATTTACAAGTCGGTGATCCCGAAGTGAACACGCCCGAGCAGATCGATCAGCTAAAGAAGATCATCTGGAAGAGGCGTCACTTACTGATGGGGAAAGGTAACGCCCTACCCCCAGCCGCATTCGGAGCTGTTTGTGATATAGACGTGGGAAATGCAAGACCGATCGCTCAGCGTTGTCGTAAAGTTGCACCTCAATACCGGGAAAAGTTATCCGATTTGATCAAGGGTTTGCTGAGTACAAAGATCATCCGACCATCAACATCGCAGTGGGCATCACCGATCGTGATTGTGATTAAGAAGAATGGGGTTGATATTCGATTGTGTATCGACTACAGAATGGTGAATCGCCTCACGAAGTTGATGGTCTACCCGATGCCCCTGATCAATGATTTATTAGAAGATCTGGATAAAGTTTTATGGTTTTGTTCGCTGGATATGGCTAGTGGTTTCTGGGTGGTTTCGATGACTGATCGCGCTCGAGAGATCTCGGCTTTCGTTACACCTTTTGGGCTTTTTGAATGGAATCGGATGCCGTTTGGATTAAAGAATGCCCCACAGATCTACCAGAGGCTGATCGACAATGCTCTCTATGGGTATTTCCAGATCAGTGCTGATCGGGAAGCCACTGATCTACATGATGTGTTTACGGAAGGTGAGCCAGACCAAGATCAGGGCCGATCAGTATTGGGAAGGCGATCATATATAGATGATATCTTGGTCACGGCAACATCCTGGGATATGCTGTGCGATAAGGTCGAACGACTCCTAGACACCTGCGAGCGCTGGAATTTGTCGATCAGTGTGGTCAAGAGTTTCTGGGGTCAACCCAAGGTCGCTTACCTCGGCCATAACGTATCGATCCAAGGTTTGGAAGCAAATCCGAAAGATCTAGCCGCTCTCAGCAACTTACCTTTTCCCCGATCGTTGAAGGCCATGCAATCCTTCCTCGGATCACTGAATTATTATAGCAGATTTATCGAGGACTTCTCGATCTACGCCGCTATACTTTATGAATTGAAGGAAGTTGATTATCATGGCCTAAGAGAACGTGATCGGATGGGAGGATCACCAATTGAGACTGATCACGAGGTTGAAGCTATTGAAACGGATCTCGAGACTGGATCACCAACTGATCGAACTATGCCAGGGTCAGAAGACCACATGAATCGAGCTATGGTAGCCTTCAGTATGTTAAAGGCGAAGATGATCTCGACGCCGATACTGAAACACTTCGATCCGGAGAAGATTCCCGTGGTGATCTTATATGCCAGTAAATGGGCAATATCGGCCGCACTGGTCCAAGATCACGATGGAGTTTATTGCCCGGTGACGTTCACAAGCCGAACATTAAAACCGAATGAAGTTAACTATGGCATTGTGGATAAGGAAGTGCTAGCGTTATTACGTGTGTTGGATGTTTGCTATTCTATGCTGGTAACTAGATCAATTAAGGTATTGTCCAAGCGATCTAGTCTGGCGTGGTTACTATCCGCGAGTGGTTTAGACGGAAGACTGGGGCGATGGGCAGCGGTGTTATCTCAGTGGACTTTGGAGATCATTAAGTGCACCAAGGGCGAAGAAGAAATTCTTGGGACGCTGGCAGCCAGCATCACGCCCCGATCAGAAGTCGATGAAGCCCTGATCGAGGTCGCTCCTCGGAAGCAACCACGTGAATCGATCACTATACCCCCACCGATCGTCGGCTCAGAAGAAGATCTGATCGTTGTAAGCTTCGACGGATCAGCGAGTGTGAAGAAAGGTGTAGGGGCGTATAGCGCGCTGTTATGGAAACTGCCAGAGTGGACTGTTATATCGGCCGGTTCAGATTATACTCCAGGTATCACGGTCAATGAGGCTGAATATCGTGGTCTGCTGCTAGGTTTGGATCTCTTGCAAGAGCAAAAGATCGGAAGAGTGATTATATGCGGAGATTCAAACCTGGTCATTCGGCAGATCACTGGAGAGATCGACTGTAAAGCGCCGCGGTTGAAACTACTGAATGATCGCGTTATGAAAGCTTTACGTGGATGGCCAAGACATGATCTTTTGCATGTGAAACGTGATTGGAATCGGAGTGCAGATCACTTAGCAACTATGGCTATGCGTGATCAGGCCGGATCGATAATCACTGATCAAGCGCTGTTGGAAGAACTGGTGGAGATCAATAGGCTGCCGGAGCTGATCCGTGTGGAAAATGAAAAGGAAGCAGCCCAGATCTTGATTACGACGAGATCACGAACCAGATCACCACCCAACAGATCACCCTCTCGCGAAAGCCTGACAGAGGAAATAGTACAAGAGATGCGGATCGAAAGAATTCTCAAGGCTCAAGACGAGGAAAAATGGATCGGTGACTTGAAGGCGTTTCTAAAGGGTGATCTGGAGAAGCTGAGCCAGAGTGAGGCAAAAGATTGTGCCAAGATCGCGTCTAACTACGAGATCGACGAAAATGATCTATTGTTTTACTATGTACAAGCTGATCAGGCCGATGCGGATTTGGACCGATCGGCCAGACTCGTGATCCCGGAGACTTTACAAGCTGATATCTTACACCATTATCATGTTAGTTTGGAGGGTGGCCACCAGGGCGTAGGACGAACGTACCACAGGATCCGTAAACATTTCCATTGGAGAGGATTATATCGAAGTATACAAAAGTTTGTTGGAACATGTACGGATTGCGAAACTGGAAAAGGTATGCCAAATATCCGGGGGAGATCACCTGGAAATATCCAGGCGACCTACCCTTTCCAAGTGATCGCGATGGATCACATACCGTCCCTCCCAAAATCGTTCAAAGGCAATACCGAGTTGCTGATCTGGACTGATCTGTTCACGGGATTGGTGATCGCGAAGGCGGGATCTACACGAACGGCTCAACAAGTCGCTTGCAGTTACGAAGAATGTGTTTTTCGACGGTTTGGAGCCAGTGAAGTGATCAGGCATGATCGTGAACCAGGTTTTATGGCCGAAGTGTTCCGATCTTTTAATCAGATGCTTGGCCAGAAACAGAGCGCGACCATGGCGTACCGTCCACAGGCGAATGGTAAAGCCGAACGGATGGTACAAACGTTGACCAGGGCTATCAAGATGTATGTCGCAGACTCCGCTCAACAAGATTGGGATGAATATGCGGAGAGACTGGTGTTTGCATTAAATTCCTCTTTTGATCGGATCAGGGGAGATACTCCATTCTATCTGGCATATGGTTGGGACCCCCGATCTACCATCGAGTCGGTGATCCCTGTTGGTTGCACACGAGGTCGAGATCGCGAAGCTCGTCGATGGCGTATGGGACTCCAACGTCACTACCAACATGCGCGGGAACAAGTCAACGAGCGATTACGACGGGCTATCCAAGAAAGAGCTGATCGGAACAATGATCAGGCCGATTCGCACAATATCGAGCCAGGATCAAGAGTTTGGCTTTACTTGGATCGCGTGAAAGAAGGATATGCCAAGAAGTTAGCACATCTGTGGCATGGACCGTTCCGTGTAGCCGAACTAATCGGTGATCATGCCGCTCGGCTGATTACCGCGGGTACTGATTATGGAATTTTCCCGATTGTTCACTTGTCGAAGTTGAAACTGGTCCGAGAATACCCTGATCGGCCTAAAACTAGGCTGTCATGTGATGATCAGCCAAGGTTTGATTTTGACGAGGCTCTCTTACCCGAAGATAGTTGGGAAAGAACGTTGGACCCGAACGAATTCGAGGTGGAGAAGGTTTTGGATACCCGATCAGGCAAGAAGACCCGTTTTGGCCGGACCCACCGTGAATATTTGGTTCGTTGGAAGGGTTATGACGATCCCGAGTGGATAGATGAGCGTGATCTGAACTGTGGAGCGTTATTGAGAGAATTCGAACGTGATCGGGTGAGAAGGAATCGATTTGAAGTGATGCAAACCCACGAAGAGGGTAACCAGGAATCTCAATAGCCTGGGTTGACACATTGTGACTGATCAGCAAATATGATGATCGGGCAAGTGGAGATCAGGGCGGTTGGACTGGTTTGGAAGAAACGGATGCATATACATATATATATTACTCAAGAATTATACCTGTACGCATGAGAGTGATCGACATACAAGATGGAAGCGATAATGAGACATGAACAAGATTTACGAAAGTGGAACGAGAAGATCATCAAGGAATGTCGTGATATATTAAGTGATTATGGAAAACGAAATAAAAGTTGGTTATCACGACGATCACAGACCATATTTAGTGCGCAGGCGAGAAACCTTGTACCCTGGATGATCCATGGGACTCGATCGGAACTGGTTTCGCCAAGGTTCATGCTGATCGGTCCAGAGCAAGCAATCACGCAGTGTGGCGACCGGAGTTATGTGCCCATAACCGGGATACCAATCCCCGCCGTCAGCCTTGAGTCCTCGCGATCCCGCTCGACGAACAGTTAAATGCAGGACGCCAGGGAACAGGAACACGTCCAGATCACACTCGCCGTGCAGGATTCCGTCGACGACATAATCGCAGATCGTGGCCCAAGCAGCCCCGGCTTTGGTACGTCGACGCTTGCGAGCATGATGGTAATGCTCGATCCACGCGTCCTTGCGCATCGCCGTCGTGATCGGGAAATGGTGAGTCGCCTCCCATATCGCTTGCACGTGCTCCTGGTAATATAAAGCCAGGCGTCCCTGTAGCTCGACAAACCAAGGACGATCAGGAAACGTCAGCCCGGGCATGGTTGTCAGGAGGACATCCCAGGGTGCTGAATCGATCATAAGTTCGATAGCACCTCTGGTCAGCAACCTTGGTTGCCACTGCTTGTCTTTGGGTGCCGGCGATCTGATCGGAAAGATCCAGCCTGGCGGGCGGGACCACAAGCGAGGGACGCTTTTCTGCCGCACTTCAAGAACCCGAGGCGTCAGATCCCAGACCTGATCAGCACTCCAAGGTTTTCGTGTGGCCATGTGAGCGGAAGTCGGCTTGCCCTGCATAACGACATACAGATCCATGAACGGTTGGTTCGGATCGTAGCTGTAGTCGTTTTCTCCGATCGACGATTGTTGCGCCGGGATGAAAACGCCCGTAAAATTGGGTGGCGGGGCGATCGCTGACCCAGTGGTCGTCGGAGGAATGTCAGGATCAGCTTGAGCCGGTGGTTCCTCCTCGAGATCATCGTCATCGTCGTCATCTGACTCCAGCAAAGTAACGGCCTGGGCCAGCGAATTCACGCCGGAATAACTTGGTACTTGCGTACGGCGATCAGTGCTGCGTGATCGGGACAGAACAGACAACGTCCTCTCGTCCAAATCAGTTGATTCGTCATCCGAGTCGATCACAAGACGTGATCGCTTGGCGGGAATCATCTTTTGCTTCGACGAGCTGGTCTGCTTACGCTTCCCAGAACTTGAGGTCGAAGGTGCTGATCTTGGAGTCGCCGGTGAACGAGATTGAAATGACGCAGGAGCTTTTGAAGTACTGATCACGGGCTGATCAGCACTACGAACAGGCAAAGAAGCGACCGAGGACGCGGGCGAAGGCGGGGCAAACTCTGGCGACTGTGGCGGTGTGCCAGATGGAGTAAACGAGCTGATCAACCCAGGAAGCCGTTGCAAGGCCGTCCGAACTGACCCTGAACCGGTGTCTGGTTTGGTCCACCTATCCATGGTCTGCACCGCGAGGTTTTTCAGGTCAGCGTTATGCTGAAGCCAGGCGCGATCATCGAGCTCTAGGGTTTCAAGTTTGACCCGAGCAAGATTAAGTTCGTGCCGGCAATTTTCAGCCACTTTCCGACTCTCGCACAACCTCTTCTGTATATCGGTGCGGCCGATGCGAGAATCAGAAAGCTGTTTGGTCAAGAGCTGGACCTGCTCATCCGAATAGCGAGCCTCAATCTCCCGACGCTCTACATCCTCGGCAGTGCGGATCTTGTCGTGCAGCAGCTGATCACGGTCGAGACGGTGATCATCGATGCGTTGCAGATGATCTACCATCTCGACCATCGAACTCTTCATTGCCTCAATACGTTCATCTGGAAATAAACATGGAGAGTCAGATACGGATTACAGAAGAAGTGAATGAGATGAACGTACCCTGATCACGGATGGTAATAGTCAGCGAGTCGATCAGCGACTGTAAGGAGGCGACGGTGTCCGAGGGCTTGGAAAGTCGCAGAGCAGCGAGGTCAGCCGACAACTGATCACGCTCCATCGTCACACCCTGAAAGCGATCAGTCAGGTCCCGCAGGTCTTGGTCAAGCCGGTCATGATCTTTGCCAAGCCGGTCATGATCTAGCCGGAGAGCCGACAGCTGGGCAGCCAGATCAGCGGAATCACGTGCCGAGGTATCAGCCGCGATCCGACGATCGGATAACTCAGCCGTAAGTGCCCGGTTGGTATCGTACAGAGAAACCAACTCGGGAATTGCACTTCGGAGTTCCGATCGCAGCCGACAAGCCTCCACGGGCCCCAACGTGAATGGACCCGATCCATCTATCAGGCGAGCGAGCTGCTCCAAGGAACGAAGAGGGCGATCTGATGGAGATCGAGCAGGAAGACTCCAAGACGGTCGATAGGAAGCGAGAGCAGTTGTCGGACGGATGAGGCTGGTCGTGATCGGCGTAGAAGTCGTGATCGGGGCGATCGCAGGGGTAGCCGAGCTGGAGACGGAGGACGAAGAAGCGATCGGGCGGGCAGCCGAAGAAGACGAAGAGGGAAGAGGAGATTGGCTTGCGTCGGCCATGGTGATCACCAGAGAGGAAGTTCAAAAGTGAGTGAGTCGAACTGCAGTCGTTGTGCGGCTACAGTTAGTCTCAGGGGCTACTGTGGTGAAGCGATCGGAAAATATTGGGATTGAAGTGGACCACACATGGCCGTTGATTGGTGACGATAGAACACCCATCAACATATGATGGTTGATGGATGGGAAAAGGTTGATCACGATTAAGAAGAAGAGGTGGTGGCCAACGGATATTTACGACGTGGAGAAATCAGCCAAGTATGGTCGTTAAGCCCAGTCCCAGGCACTGGCGGAATGATGGAGATCACGATCGGTATTACAGTCACTAAGTGGAGTTCACGTGGATGAAATAAGAAAGAGTGACTGGTGACATGACGTATCAAGGGCAGGTGACCAGCCGATTTTTGATTGGTATAATGGTTGAAGCTGACTATGATACGAAGCTACGGCTTGATCGGTCTGTCATGCCCGAGCAATGAAGATCAGATGAGGAATGAAGATCGGGCATGTGGAGTGACAGGTTGTGTGAGTGATGTGAACTTTTGGTTGGTCCGAAGATGACATGGCAAGGCCTGATCAGGCCTGATCAGTCGAGATCGTTGTTCGTGAGGGATGATAACTTATGGTTTGTCCGAAGATGACGTGGCAAGGCCTGATCAGGCCTGATCGGGCCTGATCAGCCGAGATCGGTGGTGTATGGTTGTCCTGACGGGGTATAAAGATCGGAAGCGTGGTTTGGAAGATGAATTGAGTTGTGATGATGATGACCCAGAGCGTTCCCGAGGTGATCAAGGGCTGATCAACCTGATCACCACCTGATCACTTGGTCGATCACTATGGCGATCGTGATCAGGGCTGATCAGCCCCTGATCAGCGTTGATATGCAAGGGCAAGTAAGTTCTCGGTTTAGTCGGACTGTATATGAAGTGGACAAGTGCTGAAGAGCAGGTCGCAAGTGGTTTCAAGGTCGTTTGTTGAAGATCAGGATGGGTCGAGGATCTTTTGAAGAGTCGGGTGGTGATCAGGGCAGAAGCGGTACAGATCAGCTTGAAGGTGCAGCCAGGATGGGCAAGAGGGTGTTACGCAACTGCGCGACAAAGTAAATAGGTTCGAAGTATAGGTCAGGCATGGTTTGATGTATGGTACACATGTATAGGACATTGCATATATAATAACAGGTTTAGATTTTCCCCCAAAAGCAAAGAGTCGCTCCGCCACGTGTGCGGTCATTGGGAGCACAGGGTTGATTAGTCCCCTCTTGCTCATCTATTTCCGGTTAAGACGCGCTTAGACGCATTTTGGCTTACCGGAAGACCCCCGACGGGTTTGTTTTAGGTGATCGAACCTCACCCTCAACGCGCACGTGTTTGAAACACGTTAATACTATTGGTAAAGGTTTTGTGGAGATAACGTTTGTGGATTACTGTGGAAGATCGTGGATTGATCGCATTTTCTTGGTTTCGTTATATCTCTCCCTCATTGGCTGGCCTGATCAGACGAACTTTCCTGATCAGTGCCTAGATACTGAATAAGTGTCGACCCCAACCCGTTCTCCGGTGAAGATTTCCACCCGAGGACACCCCCCGTCTCGAGAAGGTCAAACCCTCCGACCTGATCAAGATCATCCTTTTCGTCACCGAGTCCACCTAAGTGAGTGTAATCAGCCCCGATCAACGGGTACACAAGGTGAGATGAAGTTAAACATAGATCCTGACGAGCATGAAGACCGGCCAGATGACCGGGAGGATCAGATCAGTCACCACAATGGTGATTCATCTGATTCCGATGCTGATCAGGATCGACGGAGTACCCCCTCCGATAGTTGGTCGTCCGGGCCAGTGGGTATCCGGATTCCACCCAAGACTTCGGTCATGGATTTGGAAATCGGCTCCACCACAATGGTGCGCGTGCCCGGATCACTTGGTGACTCAGGATATCACCGTGATTCCTTTGATGATGAAAAAGATGTGAAAATCAAAGTGGAGGAAACTTTTTCGGGTGTATTGGAGGAAGGCGTATCGCCTCCGATGCTGTCCATTTCTAAAGGAAGCGATGATCGACCTGGTCTGGTGGAGTGCCAGGTCGAGATTAAAGATGAAATAACTCCCCACATGGCCCCGATCGGGGCCGATCTGGGTTATA
Organism: Sclerospora graminicola; assembly: GCA_001887855.2. Taxonomy (NCBI): domain Eukaryota; phylum Oomycota; class Peronosporomycetes; order Peronosporales; family Peronosporaceae; genus Sclerospora; species Sclerospora graminicola. The sequence continues at coordinate 1,595 of MIQA02009128.1, read as the reverse complement.
GTAAAGTTGACTATAACCCAGGAAAGGATCGAGGTGTTAACCTTGATCCTATGCATAAGAAGAAAATGGAAAAAGACAGAAAAAACATGGGGGCGGATCATTGCGATCCACCTAAAAAATATGTGAAACCTAAACCGAAGATCTTCGAGGAAGACGAAGAGAAGATCGAACCAGCCGAGAAGACCACTGTCCAAGATGTGGAGCGACTGTTCTATCTTCGAGTGTTACACAAGTTCCTGGTTACCAACCCAGTGATGAAGATCATTAAGCCTAAGATCATCGGGAAGCTGGAAGGTCGAGCGACCCGGCCGGTGATCACAGGCAGTCAACTTGATCTGATCAGGAACCTCTTGGCGCAGATCGACGAGGTTGGCTTCACTACTGGTGCTTTCGACGCAAATATGCTATTCGATCTGGATCAAGAGACGATCAGAGAAGCTATGACAACTCTGTATGATCACCTTGCCTCGTTACTAGGGGCGAACCCAGTGGTTCAGTCGCCGATCGCGGATCCTTCGCACCGATCGCAGTTGGTCGGGTATCCTATGGATATCGAGTCGATCTATCAATTGTCATCACAATCCGGAGCGGCATCCACCGATTCATCGGTTGGGATCACACGTATGACGTTGGTCCCGAAAGGGATCCAGCAGATCGACCCCAAGATCGAGTCGCAGAATAGGAAGAGAAAGCCGGAACCTGGCAGGGTCGGATTGGACGATAGTTTTGAAGATGCTCAAGAAGTTCGACAGAACAATCCGATTCCCAGCAGTGACCATACCAACATGCCGGAGGTCCCAGAGCAAATGGGAACCATGTTCGCGACTATGATGAACCGATTTGTGAGTGAACAATATGAATTACCTCGGTACATACCTGGGCAAGGACAATCATGGCGATCAGCATCAAACATGAATCAATCCGCTGAGAAACCGATCAAGAAACCCGTGGACGTGGATATGGAATCGGTCCGATCGGCCGGAATTGTTCGATCGATATGCCAGGCCGGTCACCAGGATCGATTTCACAGATCACCCCCACGTAGTGATGTGAACATGGAGTCAGAAGGTGAGATCAGTCAGCATTTCGATCCGGACGATCTGGACATTGAGATGCCTCGTAGGGCGAATATGGCCTCCGCGCAGGCATTTGACAGTGAATCCGGAACGATCACCCGAGTGCGAATGTCTGCGATCTCGGAATTGAAAGATTTCACTGGCAAAGATATGGATGACGATCAGGCCAGAGGTTGGTTAAGCCGGACTAAGTCAGCTTTTCTGAGGGACAAGACACCGGAAGCTGAAAGATGCCTGATCTTTGCTGATCTAATGAAAGGTCCGGCCAAGAACTGGCTTAAACAGCTAAGTCGAGAAGTGCGTCTGAAGTGGCCTCGTCTGTGTGAAGAGTTTGAAGAACAATATTGCAATTCGGGGGTGTCTGTCGCTAGACAGTACTACCACATGAAGAAGAGATCCGACGAGACGCCGATCGAGTACTTACATCGATTGAATGTTGCTGGTCTACGCGCGAAAATGCCGATCAAGGACCCACGGCACCCGGACATAGCCCGTGAACATGTCGAACACTTCATTGGT
>MIQA02009126.1:14820-32596 GCA_001887855.2 Sclerospora graminicola | reverse complement strand
ACGCGGAACGGTCCATGCCATAAATGTGCTAATTTCTTGGCATATCCCTCTTTCACACGATCCAAGTAAAGCCAAACTCTTGATCCTGGCTCGATATTATGCGAATCGGCCTGATCATTGTTCCGATCAGCTCTTTCTTGGATGGCCTTTCGTAATCGTTCGTTAACTTGTTCCCGCGCATGTTGGTAGTGACGTTGGAGTCCCATGCGCCATCGACGAGCTTCGCGATCTCGACCTCGTGTGCAACCAACAGGGATCACTGACTCGATGGTAGATCGGGGGTCCCAACCATATGCCAGATAGAATGGGGGTATCTCCCCTGATCCGATCAAACGAGGAATTCAAAGCAAACACCAGTCTCTCCGCATATTCATCCCAATCTTGTTGCGCGGAGTCTGCGACATACATCTTAATAGCTCTGGTCAACGTTTGTACCATCCGCTCGGCTTTACCATTCGCCTGTGGACGGTACGCCATGGTCGCGCTCTGTTTCTGGCCAAGCATCTGATTAAAAGATCGGAACACTTCGGCCATAAAACCTGGTTCACGATCATGCCTGATCACTTCACTGGCTCCAACCGTCGAAACACACATTCTTCGTAACTGCAAGCGACTTGTTGAGCCGTTCGTGTAGATCCCGCTTTCGCGATCACCAATCCCGTGAACAGATCAGTCCAGATCAGCAGCTCGGTATTGCCCTTAAACGATTTTGGGAGGGACGGTATGTGATCCATCGCGATCACTTGGAAAGGGTAGGTCGCCTGGATATTTCCAGGTGATCTTCCCCGGATATTTGGCATACCTTTTCCAGTTTCGCAATCCGTACATGTTCCAACAAACTTTTGTATACTTCAATATAATCCTCTCCAATGGAAATGTTTACGGATCCTGTGGTACGTTCGTCCTACGCCCTGGTGGCCACCCTCCAAACTGACATGATAATGGTGTAAGATATCAGCTTGTAAAGTCTCCGGGATCACGAGTCTAGCCGATCGATCCAAATCCGCATCGGCCTGATCAGCCGATACATAATAAAACAATAGATCATTTTCGTCGATCTCGTAGTTAAACGCGATCTTGGCACAATCCTTTGCCTCACTCTGGCTCAGCTTCTCCAGATCACCCTTTAGAAACGCCTTCAAATCACCGATCCATTTTTCCTCGTCTTGAGCCTTGAGAATTCTTTCGATCCGCATCTCTTGCACTATTTCCTCTGTCAGGCTTCCGCGAGAGGGTGATCTGTTGGGTGGTGATCTGGTTCGTGATCTCGTCGTGATCAAGATCTGGGCTGCCTCCTTATCATTTTCTACACGGATCAACTCCGGCAGCCTATTGATCTCCACCAGTTCTTCCAACAGCGCTTGATCAGTGATTATCGACCCGGCCTGATCACGCATAGCCATAGTTGCTAAGTGATCTGCACTCCGATTCCAATCACGTTTCACATGCAAAAGATCATGTCTTGGCCATCCACGTAAAGCTTTCATAACGCGATCATTCAGCAATTTCAGACGAGGCGCTTTACAGTCGATCTCTCCAGTGATCTGCCGAATCACCAAGTTTGAATCTCCGCATATAATTACTCTTCCAATCTTTTGCTCTCGCAAGAGATCCAAACCTAGCAGCAGACCACGATATTCAGCCTCATTGACCGTGATACCTGGAGTATAATCCGAACCGGCCGATATAACAGTCCACTCTGGCAATTTCCATAGCAACGCGCTATACGCCCCTACACCTTTCTTCACACTCGCTGATCCGTCGAAACTCACAACAATCAGATCTTCTTCTGAGCCGACGATCGGTGGGGGTATAGTGATCGATTCACGTGGTTGCTTCCGAGGAGCGACCTCGATCAGGGCTTCATCGACTTCTGATCAGGGCATAATGCTGGCTGCCAGCGTCCCAAGAATTTCTTCTTAGCCCTTGGTGCACTTAATGATCTCCAAAGTCCACTGAGATAACACCGCTGCCCATCGCCCCAGTCTTCCGTCTAAACCATTCGCGGATAGTAACCACGCCAGACTAGATCGTTTGGATAATACCTTAATTGATCTAGTTACCAGCATAGAATAGCAAACATCCAACACACGTAACAACGCTAGCACTTCCTTATCCACAATGCCATAGTTAACTTCATTCGGTTTTAATGTTCGGCTTGTGAACGTCACCGGGCAATAAACCCCATCGTGATCTTGGACCAGTGCGGCCGATATTGCCCATTTACTGGCATATAAGATCACCACGGGAATCTTCTCCGGATCGAAGTGTTTCAGTATCGGCGTCGAGATCATCTTCGCCTTTAACATACTGAAGGCTACCATAGCGCGATTCATATGATCTTCTGACCCTGGCACAGTTCGATCAGTTGGTGATCCAATCTCGAGATCAACCTCGTGATCAGTCCCAATTGGTGATCCTCCCATCCGATCACGTTCTCTCAGGCCATGATAATCAACTTCCTTCAATTCATAAAGTATAGCGGCGTAGATCGAGAAGTCCTCGATAAATCTGCTATAATAATTCAATGATCCGAGGAAGGATTGCATGGCCTTCAACGATCGGGGAAAAGGTAAGTTGCTGAGAGCGGCTAGATCCTTCGGATTTGCTTCCAACCCTTGGATCGATACGTTATGACCGAGGTAAGCGACCTTGGGCTGACCCCAGAAACTCTTGACCACACTGATCGACAAATTCCAACGCTCACAGGTATCTAAGAGTCGTTCGACCTTATCGCATAGCATATCCCAGGATGTTGCCGTAACCAAGATATCATCTATATATGATCGCCTTCCCAACACTGATCGGCCCTGATCTTGGTCTGGCTCACCTTCCGTAAACACATCATGTAGATCAGTGGCTTCCCGATCAGCACTAATCTGGAAATACCCATAAAGAGCATTGTCGATCAGCCTTTGGTAGATCTGTGGGGCATTCTTTAATCCAAACGGCATCCGATTCCATTCAAAAAGTCCAAAAGGTGTAACGAAAGCCGAGATCTCTCGAGCGCGATCGGTCATCGAAACCACCCAAAAACCACTAGCCATATCCAACGAGCAAAACCATAAAACTTTATCCAGATCTTCTAACAAGTCATTGATCAGGGGCATCGGGTAGACCATCAACTTCGTGAGACGATTCACCATTCTGTAGTCGATACATAATCGAATATCAACCCCATTCTTCTTAATCACAATCACGATCGGTGATGCCCACTGCGATGTTGATGGTCGGATGATCTTTGTACTCAGCAAACCTTTGATCAAATCGGATAACTTTTCCCGGTATTGAGGTGCAACTTTACGACAGCGCTGAGCGATCGGCCTCGCATTTCCCACGTCTATATCACAAACAGCTCCGAACGCGGCTGGGGGTAGGGCGTTACCTTTCCCCATCAGTAAGTGACGCCTCTTCCAGATGATCTTCTTTAGCTGATCGATCTGCTCGGGCGTATTCACCTCGGGATCACCGACTTGTAAATCTTCCATGGTGACTTCTGGCATACGTGGCGATACTTCCGGCAACACAGCCATCTGCTTCTCGATACCTTCGATATACTGATCACCGCCTTCGTGTATACACACTTGCTCATCCACCTGATCTACCTCTTTCTGATCGGCATCATCTTGGATCGCCCCTTGTGCGTCGCTTGACTGATGGTTTACTTCGGATTCACCCTCCTCTGTAATGAATTCAGCTGGTTCATCCTCATGATCGTGCTTGGACTCTTCACTGTCTTTTCCGCTAACTGAGTCCGTTGTTTTCGGTGAGCCGGGCCTAATTATACTCAATATCAGTGGACCTTCTTTGGCCCGACCTTCCCTTGTCGCTTCGATCGATGGCCTCCTGATCAGCAGCTTGGTCGGCGTAGAATACTCTGGCTTCTCGACCATAGGTGAGGTATCTTCATCCACTAAGTCTTCGTCACTGATCACGTCCGTGGTGGCCTGATAAGCCAGATTCTGTCATTCAATGTATCTTCGTGATCCCACTGAAACATATCCGATCTGTCGGGGTACTTTCCCTTCAGGTAACCACATCCCTAAGATCATGTCTTCATGGATGATCAGCGGCTGATCGGATATATTTGTGACTCTGATGTAGCTTGATCGACCGATACCTTTAACGAACGTTGGTACCCAACGTTCGCCACGGGTCAGCCACAATTTCTGCTGCCGATCACTCGACCGAATCATGACATCGACTGATCGGGACACCCCAATGTTCTCGTACTGGCCCATCTTTAACATCCGTACATGAGTACCATACAAAGGCCGTCGGCCAGATAACTGAATCTGCACTTCATCCGGCAGAGTCAGGGTTCCATGAGATAGGTCAAGTCGTATACCAGCTGGTACCATAAAGTCCATCCCCAATATCGCGTCTTGACCGGCTAGCCGGCCAACCCAAGCATTAAAATAGTAGACCAGGGATCCCGCCAAGGTGATCTTTACACGTGATTGTCCTTCCGTCATATATGAACTCTCGCTAATCCCAACACATTCTTGCCTCTGGGTACTGTCTATACGACATCCCACCTTACGAGCAAAGGCGGAGTCGATGATCGAGACTTCCGCCCCAGAGTCAAATAAAATAGTGGCTTTTTCATTGTTGATCTTTCCATTAGCTTTAGCCTGTTTAAACCACTTGTCGGGAGAGTGATACTTCCAGTATCCACGGGATTCACCGGGCAGTAGATCCAACTCCATGATCACGTCCGATCGTGAATATTCATCCACTCTGAGACTGTAGATCGGACACCGATCGATGCAATTTGAATTAGAACATGTATTGTCGGTTATCTTCTTTTCCTCAAACTTATCTCCGCTACCGACATATGCATAAATGCAGAACATAGATCGCTCGGCTCGAACCAGATTCCAACCTGGCGAGCGATCTAGTTTAACATCTTCTCAACATCTGGTGGGAGCATACCAGCATGTTTAGTCGGCACATACCACTTGCGCATCAGATTAAAGAATTCTTCGATCGGGCAGGCGCCGGCGTCATGAAGCTTCCCACAGGTCTTGCACACGAAAAAACAGTGATCAGAAGGGTGACCTTTACGATCACATTTTCCACACGTAATTCTTTTCCAACAATCACGATCTCCATGTTTGGTCGACCCACAATGCACACATTTCTTACGAGATCGGTCCTGATCAGGTTGAATACCACCAGGTTTCCGTCCGTCCACGCCATTAGTCGATGATCTCGGGCGATACATTGGTTCCGTCGTAAATACATGACGGTACTGTTCCTCGTCCGAGCTCAGACCCGACTGACCACTTTCTTCTTCAGAGCTTGAACTGTCTGATTCCTTCGCGATCACGCGAATCGCTCTGGCTGGTCGGGCTGCCGGTATCTTGCCTTGATCAGGGTGTGGCTTGGACCGGTAACGGTTCGATCCTACCTCGACCTTGGGCTGTCGACTCTTGGCCCGCTGCAGCGTCCTCAGAGTCAGTTCCAGTTGTTCTGAGTCCTTTATACGGAGCAGGGTTAGCTGATCAGCCAGATCGCGATTATCCAGAGTCCCAATGAAGTGCTCGACATGTTCACGGGCTATGTCCGGGTGTCGAGGGTCCTTGATCGGCATTTTCGCGCGCAGACCAGCAACATTCAACCGATGTAAGTACTCGATCGGCGTCTCGTCGGATCTTTTCTTCATGTGGTAGTACTGTCTAGCGACAGACACCCCCGAGTTGCAATATTGTTCTTCAAACTCTTCACACAACCGAGGCCACTTCAGACGCACTTCACGACTTAGCTGTTTAAGCCAGTTCTTGGCCGGACCTTTCATTAGATCAGCGAAGATCAGGCATCTTTCAGCTTCCGGTGTCTTGTCCCTCAGAAAAGCTGACTTAGTCCGGCTTAACCAACCTCTGGCCTGATCGTCATCCATATCTTTGCCAGTGAAATCCTTCAATTCCGAGATCGCAGACATTCGTACTCGGGTGATCGTTCCTGATTCACTGTCAAATGCCTGCGCGGAGGCCATATTCGCTCTACGCGGCATCTCAATGTCCAGATCATCTGGATCGAAATGTTGGCTGATCTCGCCCTCTGACTCCATGTCCACATCACTCCGCGGGGGTGATCGGTGAAATCGGTCCTGGTGATCGGCCTGACATATCGAACGAACGATTCCGGCTGATCGGACTGATTCCATCTCCACATCCACGGGTTTCTTGACCGATTTCTCAGCAGACTGATTCATATTCGGTGCCGATCGCCATGGTTGTCCTTGCCCAGGTGTGTACTGAGGCAATCCATACTGATCACCCGCAAATCGGTTCATCATTGTCGCAAACATGGCTTTTAATTGCTCTGGGACCTCCGGCATGTTGGTTGGACCGGTATTGGAGGTCGGATTGGCCTGTGGCACTTCCTGAGCGTCTTCGAAACTATCGTCCGATCCGACTCTACCAGGTTCAGGCTTTCTCTTCCTGTTCTGCGACTCGGTCTTGGGGTCGATCTGCTGGATCCCTTTCGGGCCCAACGTCATACGTGTGATCCCAACCGAGGAGTCGGTGGATGCCGCTCCAGATTGTGATGACGATTGGTATATCGACTCGATATCCATAGGATACTCCACCAACTGTGATCGGTGCGAAGGATCCGCGATCGACGACTGAACCACTGGGTTCGCCCCTAGTAACGAAGCAAGATGATCATACAGGGTGATCATGGATTCTCTGATCGTCTCTTGATCCAGATCGAATAGCATATTCGCGTCGAAGGCACCAGTAGTGAAGCCAACCTCGTCGATCTGCGCCAAGAGGTTCCTGATCAGATCAAGTTGACTGCCTGTGATCACTGGCCGGGTCGCTCGACCTTCCAGCTTCCTGATGATCTTAGGCTTGATGATCTTCATCACTGGGTTGGTAACCAGGAACTTGTGAAACTCTCGAAGATAGAACAGTCGTTCCACATCTTGGACAGTGGTCTTCTCGGCTGGTTCGATCTTCTCTTCGTCTTCCTCGAAGATCTTCGGTTTAGGTTTCACATATTTTTTAGGTGGATCGCAATGATCCGCCCCCATGTTTTTTCTGTCTTTTTCCATTTTCTTCTTATGCATAGGATCAAGGTTAACACCTCGATCCTTTCCTGGGTTATAGTCAACTTTACTATAACCCAGATCGGCCCCGATCGGGGCCATGTGGGGAGTTATTTCATCTTTAATCTCGACCTGGCACTCCACCAGACCAGGTCGATCATCGCTTCCTTTAGAAATGGACAGCATCGGAGGCGATACGCCTTCCTCCAATACACCCGAAAAAGTTTCCTCCACTTTGATTTTCACATCTTTTTCATCATCAAAGGAATCACGGTGATATCCTGAGTCACCAAGTGATCCGGGCACGCGCACCATTGTGGTGGAGCCGATTTCCAAATCCATGACCGAAGTCGTGGGCGGAATCCGGATACCCACTGGCCCGGACGACCAACTATCGGAGGGGGTACTCCGTCGATCCTGATCAGCATCGGAATCAGATGAATCACCACTATGGTGACTGATCTGATCCTCCCGGTCATCTGGCCGGTCTTCATGCGCGTCAGGATCTATGTTTAACTTCATCTCACCTTGTGTACCCGTCGATCGGGGCTGATTACACTCACTTAGGTGGACTCGGTGACGAAAAGGATGATCTTGATCAGGTCGGAGGTTTTGACCTTCTCGAGACGGGGGGTGTCCTCGGGTGGAAATCTTCACCGGAGAACAGGTTGGGGTCGACACTTATTCAGTATCTAGGCACTGATCAGGAAAGTTCGTCTGATCAGGCCAGCCAATGAGAGAGAGATGTAACGAAACCAAGAAAATGTGATCAATCCACGATCTTCCACAGTAATCCACAAACGTTATCTCCACAAAAACCTTTACCAATATTCTTAAACGTGTTCCAAACACGTGCGCGTTGCGGGTGAGGTTAGATCACCTAAGACAAACCCGTCGGGGGTCTTCCGGTAAGCCAAAATGCGCCTTAGCACGTCTTAACCGGGAAATAGATGAGCAAGAGGGGACTAATCAACCCTGTGCTCCCAATGACTGCACACGTGGCAGAGCGACTCTTTGCTTTAGGGGGAAAATCTAAACCCTGTTATTATATATGCAAAGTCCTATACCTGTGTACCATACCTCAACTCATGCCTGACCTTTACTTCGAACCTATTTACTTCGTCGCACGGTTGCGTAACACTCTCTTGCCCATCCTGGCTGCACCTTCAAGCTGACCTGTACCAATTCTGCCCCGATCATGACCCGACTCTTCAGAAGATCTTCAACCCATCCTGATCTTCAACAAAACGACCTTGAAACCACTTGAGACCTGCTCTTCAGCACTTGTTCACTTCATATATAGTCCGCCCAAACCGAGAACTCACTTGCCCTTGCTTATCAACGCTGATCAAAGGCTGATCGGCCCTGATCACGATCGCCATAGTGATCGACCAGGTGATCAGGCCTGATCAGGCCTGATCAGTCCTTGATCACCTCGGGAACGTCCAGGGTCATCATCATTACGACTCCATTCATCTTCCAAACCATACTTTCGATCTTAATACACCGTCAGGATAACCATACCGCACTGATCTCGGCTGATCAGGCCTGATCAGGCTTGATCAGGCCTGATCAGGCCTTGTCACATCATCTTCGGACCAACCAAAGGTTCACATCACTTGTATAACCTGTTGATCCACCTGCCCGATCTTCATTCATCATTTGATCTCCTTCCTCCGGGCGTGACAAGCCGATCAGGCTGCAACCTTGTATCATAGCCGGCTTCCACCAATATACCGTTCGGAGATCGGCTGGTCACCTGCTCTTGGTATGCCATGTCAACAATCACCACTATTTTATTATATCCACGAGAACTCCACTTAGTGACTGCGACAACGATCGTGATCATGATCTTCATCATTTCGCCAGTGCCTGGGACCGGGCTTAACGACCATACTTGGCTAACTCTTCCACATCGTAAATATCCGTTGGTCACCACCTTTTCTTCTTACTCGCGATCAACCTTTTCCCACCCATCAACCGTCATATGTTCATGGGTGTTCTATCATCACCAATCATCGGCCATGTGTGGTCCACTTCAATCCCAATATTTTCCGATCGCTTCACCACACGATCGCTTTGACAACCGAATTCCTAACCCGCTAGTGTCATTCAACACCTCACACAGTTAAAACCAACCGTATCGTTTGACTAAAATCACCTACCGCATAGCTGAGAGTTGGCTGAGCGCATCAGGGACTTCAATAGTGCACTTAATCAGCGCTTCCCACACTATGGTTTCCGGGGCATCGATCTCGATTGATGGTACCGAACACTTGTAGTGTGGACGAAAATTTCGATAGATAAAATGTATGGACCTGAAGCGACTGCAAACGCTGGAATTCGTGGTCGGCTGCTATCATGGCCTTGCGTAAGCTAGTCCCCACGTCATTGCACCTGAGTAGGAATAGCTATGTTCACCATGAAGCAACGAGCCTGTCAGATGTACATATTCGGAGATTAAGTAGATCTTTAAATGAAGAGAAATTAACATAGAGACAACACCTTTGTACATCTTGAACCGCTGATCTCCATTCGCAATTACGAGCTTGGCGTCACCATCGCCGTAGACATCGACTAAATGCAAAACAGCTTGACCCAACGTTAATTCCTGCAACAGCGTTGTGGTATGCTGTAAGCCACGGACTCTTTGCTTTTTTTTTAGTGTCGGCTACAGGCGGTGTCACATCCTTCTTGTCCTCGGTCCACGACATCGCCAAATTCTTTTCTTGCAGATTAATTTGTTGCAGGATCACTCCTACAAATGCGACGAAAAGACACTTAAGATTGCAACTGAGATAACCTTAATAAAAGCAATTGACAGGTGCGCTCAATAAACCCAATGTTTGTTCTCCCTCCGTTAATGTCTGGCTGGCACTCCTTTATATTATCTGGCACAGGGTACCATCTATGGGGTACAAACTTTATGAACTGGCTAATTGTCTTGTCCATGTGCACCCCATCTGTATGCGGGTTGCTGATTATGCAGGGTCCGGAGTCTTTCCCTCCACATACAATCCCTCTCTAAAACGATAAAATCACTTCGCACACAGCGAACCGTGCATTAAACCGGTTCAAAACTCATCTGCCAATCAAATTGCTTAAAATCTAAATATCCATAGTTTATTGGATAATAATCAGCATCGTGCACTGAAGTGATACCGTGCACTAGACTGGTCGTTTACCTTAGGGTAACGTTAATCCAAAAGTAGGTACAGTACTCATATGTACCGTATAACCGGTGTTATATCCAACACATAGCCAATCAGATCAACCATTTTTCTATAGTAATAGGGTAGGTTTAAATGCATTAGGTTTTAATCAGGTTTGGAATACTGTACCTACAGTACTTGTAAAACCTAAAATTTAATGGGCTGGCAAAAGTAGGTTTTAAATATTACCTCATAAATTTTTAAGGGAGCACACCCGATACGTGCACACACCCTGTACCATAAAGAAGGTACAACGTTCCGTCAAAGTCATTTTTTAGCCGTCTTTGTAGCAAAAGGGAGTCCAAAGATTTTCACGTCAAGAGCTGACAATACCTTCTCTTCGTTGACCTGCACCAGGCTAATTTCTTGGTGCTTATCAGGCGCTCAAATGATAGACTCAAGGGGTGTAGTCACCAAAACTGTAAAAGCTAAGAGCTGCGAGGGTATCAAGAAATCAATTAAGGAACATTAATAGGCCAAAGCTTCTGCTCTTTCCTTAAAATCTGCTTTTTCTGAAGTCGATATGCTTTAATCCTTCGATTTTACCTGTAAATTGTTTGACCCTCTTTTGTAATGAACTACAATCCTCTAAAGCATGTTAAAGATTGAGCTTAGATGTTGTTCAACTGCATCTGGTTTTAAATCAAGAAGAAAAATATAATTGGAAGAATGAATGTTTGCTGTGTTGTTTGTTGATAATAGGTTGATGGAGTCTTGCTATAAAAATAAAACTTTTTAACTCGGACGATATAGATCTATAGCTTAAACAATTGCGTCCGAGCGATCTGGATATCTTAATTGAAATAGAAAAAAGAGTGTTCCGAATACGGACAGAATAGATGATAGGCTGACAAGGAATAATAATTCTGTACGCCGAGTCAGATTTTGACCAGCACGCAATTAGTAAATTCACAGGCTAAGTCGCAGCTCTAGTGGCTGCCTAATTCTATATTGGTACAATTTTATTGCCAGTCATCAAAGACTTATAAAACGAGTGTTCAAAGGTTATGCACCAGCTAAGTTTTCTTGACCTGCATCATTTTTTGTTATTATCTCTTCCTAATTTAGCAAGAGCGTTGACTTCATTTTTTACGGTACAATGTGATTATTTTATGGTACAGGGGTGTGCACGTAGCAAAAACGGGGTGTGCACCTAGTGGCTAAAACTCAATTGCAGAGATCTTATCGCCACTTTCTTGCTGACCCCCGAACACCAAATATGGCCAACAACACAGAAAGCAATATAAGATAGAATTCTCGTAGAACTTGATATATTAAGACGAAGTCAAGCTGACTCTCACGTGTGGGCTGTCCAATCTGGTTTTTTTAGGTTTTATTCAGGTTTTATTCAAACCTACTTTTCGGTTCCAAAAATCTAGGTTTTTACCAGAGCCCTGGTTACATCAACTTCTCAATCTTAGGGGCATTCTTAACGGGGTCACCGGTCATGACCCCCAAAAAATTACGGATTTCCATTGGAAATTCAGAGAAAGGGTGGGGGTGCTGATTTTTTGGCCGTGACCCGTGACCCGAGGGGTGTTAGACTCCGGTGGGGTCATGACCCCACCGGGGTCTAAATTGTTAATGACAACTTATACACTCTTTCCGGTCACTTGCCGGAGCCGTTTCCGAGCTACTCTTTCGCGCAAGGTCCAATTATAACTTCTAGCTGTCAATGCTGGGCATCAGATTGACATGGCGTAAATAAAATAGATGTATACTAAAGGGACCACTATGAGTCATGTTTTTTTGCTAACTGCAATCACACGTTAGTTGCGGGCATGAAACTTTTATATCAACCAAATGATCTACTGCCTTGCAATTGGAGATCAGACATAGGTTGTATGTGCCGATTTCAACTTTCTTCATGTTAGGGCTGTCTTTCCTTGTGGTTTTCTACACCAATGGGTCATAACCCTCTTAGGAATGCATTTGAAACCCACATCTAGTTTCAAAACATATGGTCCCGTGACCTAAGGATTATGACCCCGTTAAGAATGCCCCTTAGCTTGTGTGGGACTCGGGGAAGCAACTCGCGTTTTGGCTAAATCCAACTTTTGAGTCATCAAGGGCTAGGGTTGCCAAAAATGGCTAGGGCCAAAAAAGTTTACTTCTACCCAAAAAATTGGTTGATGTCTTAACTTTTACACGTTGCACATTATGTACTTCCTCCGTCCAGAAATATAAGGCCGTTTTTTTCTAAAATTCATTTTTAAGCAGGGAGGAGTTATCTGAGGCTAGCTGATTGGACGTTTTGAATTGTTAGTCTATGCTGATTGGAGGGACTTTTGTTTTATTCAAAACGGCTAAGCGGTTTTCGATATATAGTCGGACATTCCATGGGGACCGAGCTCTCAAAATGACGCAGACGGATCCGAGACACCGCAAGCACTGCAAAAACTTGGCTGCGGTCTAGCGCAAGAAGGTACTCGCTTATATGTTCTAAAAATGCGTAATATTTCTGTTGTCTAAGGGTGTGACCACGGATCTTACTCTAATATTTGACTTTCTCAGCGCTAGATACGTCGTTTATGGGCATGAGCCCGCGCCAAGCTGGAGGTAGGTACAATTAACGATTGCGCGAGCGGTCGTCGTGGTCGCAGTGACCAAAAATTAGGCGTTGATGCGGAATTCGTCGCGCCGCACGCGCAAACCATCGCACTTAGTTGCCTTTTTAATTGAACCAAAAATCGGACCTTAGCGGAGTATCTTTGAATTTATATATAAAATCGTACTTAAAACCAGTTCGGCCTTATATTCCTGGACACGCTTAACTGTAGGCGCGGCCTTATATTTCTGGACAGAGGAAGTATCTCTCACTTTATCGTTTCGTGAACAGTAGATACTTGATTCGTTCTTTGTGTTTAAAGAGAGAAGATTTGGGAATGTTTACTTGTGTAAGAAGTAAACATTCACAACGGATGCAATTCTTCGTGTATTCCTTTGTGAAGGTTTACTTCTTGCACAAGTAAACTTTCCCAATGGATGTAATTCTTCTCTATTTAAACACATCGAACGAGTCGAGTATCTACACGAAATGATAAACTTGAGAAGCTACAAAACGAGAAGGAAGCGTGCTAAAATGAAATCTTACCATACATCTTTTGCATTGCCTACTAGGCAGACACTGACCCAATCACCTTGTGTTAAAACAATACATCAATCAACGAACGCTTCTTTCTTGTAGTTATATTAAAAGATCTCTATCGATCGTACCTGGCGTATCGTCGACGCCCTAAACGCTGAACCTGTTCATTTACTTCGAAACACTTCGCAGAAGATCGCGATACAGTTATTGGATGTGATACGTTTAGCTTTAACCGGATCAGAGCAGTGCTCTTGCCTGTGCTTTCTTTTTTGTTGTCATTAAGGCAACAATCCTGGAGTAAACTCGTCGCCGACATGAAGAGCTTGCCAACCGTGAGCTTAAACATGCAAAGTATGGCCTGGCCACGAGATCGAGGAGTGGAGCCGATGGCGTGGCATCAGCGTGCTCCGTGGTCAATAATAGCGTGTTCCATGTAACGGGTACGTTTTTACGTATGTTGGGAAAAGAGGTACGGGTTTTGGTGCAACCTAACCCTTGATGTCTCAAAAGTTGGATTTAGCCCAGTTGGATATAGACTTCCCCGTGGGACTCAGTGCTGTCGAATATAACACGAGTTTGTACTGGTGCGGAAGCGTTAAGCGAGCATTAAAACGAATAACAAGAACTAGCCGCACATAAAATAATTTCTAGTATTGCTTGGTTACACCTTGTTTCTTGCATCACGTAGATTTAAGTATTACTTGGTTACACTTTGTTTCTTGCATTACTTGCGGTTTAACGGAAACTTCGAATGTAACTTCTATCCGTTAGTGTAGTTGCTTGTACCTTGGCATAGTCCAACCACTCGAATGAAAAAAAGCACAGGCAATAGAAAATATTATCTTTTCCCCCCAGATGCGCTCCTCTTGCACTGATAAATTCCTTTATCAACCTGTGTTTATCAATTTCAGCGCGTTTTCTCTTGTGATACAACAGATGTATTTATTCAGACACCGGAAAAACATTCGCAGGGCTCCGCCATCGCAGTTAACGTCGTAGATATCGATTGGCATCCCGAAAGAATCCGGTACAAAAGAAACAAAGTGTACCTGAATGTCTTAGAGAGCGTAAACCTGCTAATGTTTTCAGCAGGCACATTGCTATGCAGCGAGGTGGCTGGTCAGGTGGACATGAAGACGCGTGTATGGTCAGATTGAACGACACACCAATGATGCAAAAAGGAAGATGGTTTCTTCAGCCGAGTTGGTCGGCTAAAAGCGCGGTTCACGCGATGTCAAATTGATGACTCTAAACCCGTACACGAGTGTAAAGTTGTCTCGAGTGGTATCCTCGCTATACTTCTTGCAAAAATACTCTTCAAAGATGGCATTGAGCTGATATAAGTAAATCGCTGCGTTGACGTTGGCGCGCTAAACAGTCACCAAGTACAACTTATCCTGACGACAATCCTACCCAAGTGATTGTGTTGCCATTGTTTATTGGAAGTTGACGGTATTTCCTGTCCAATATGGTTGATGAAGTGTCATCAAAGCCCGTCGGCCCTTGTCCAACTGCCGGAATGGCGTTCTGTACTGAAAAATAGTGGGACATGATCGGACAAAACAATTTGATGTTTGACACATTACTGTTCCAAGATCGTGGAATTCCGGAACACCTCCATGAGGTGTTCTGAAAAGAGCACAATTGTACCGAAATCATAGATGAAGTAATATACATAATAGAGATAGCAGTATAATAGTAGGTTGTGCGTATGCTGCGAGTCCTCGCCCGAAGCCTTCGGCACGACCCAAGGGAAATCGATAATTACACGATGCACAGGCCTTAGACATACTACAGCGCGCATGCTCACTAGAAATACTATGTATTAATGTGGGTACATGGAAAGTGTCCGGAACGGCGTTTCTGAATAATCAAAATTACATAACACTAACCCTTGTTTCGGTACAGTACAGCGTGCCAGCACTTGGACAAGGGCCTAAGTAGTGAAGTAAAAAACTTGCTCATTCCGCGATTTTCGAACACTAAAACTAGCTTATACCTGGTATATTTAGAACGCATTGTATCATTCATTATTACAGTGTGTGAAACGCTAACCTTTTCCTAATTCGGCTGTCGGATATAACACCGGTTATTAAGACCGTACTAACACAGGATCATTTCTATAACACCGGTTATATGGATGAATATGATCATCCCTCCGACATCATTTGAGATTTGTATGCCTTGTTTTACCCAATGAGAAAGATCAGTTGGTATTTAAGTGTATATCAGCCAACAGTACTTGATCTTATACAAATTGCTTCCAATAACATTTGCTATAGTTAGGAGAGTAACTTACACCAGTAGTTCCGACGTATTTGGTCGGAGGGGAAGCAAAAATATGTGTGCCCCCATTCAAAACTCAAGTCATTCACGTATCATTCGCATATTTGCCAAGGAGGATGGGGCTAGAGGAGCTAGAGCCTGGAAACACCAAGCGAGCAAAGGCGACTTCGGTCCATGCTTTCGTGAGGTTTCTCAAGGCTGAAAATTTATGTAAAAGATTGCATTTTGAGTGATGGTGTAGGCCAGACGGTCTTGGAAGTCATGGACAAGTTTGGTATGCACTTGCGTTCCATGAGGGCAAGCACGGGAAGCCGCTTGCTCGACACTCCGTAATGCAATACTACCGACAAGCCAAGAACAGGCTGTTGGAGCAGTTCCCTTTGCAGCGTGCTGCAAGCGACAGTCGTTTGTTCAAGATGGGCAGAACGCTGGAGAAGCATTGCATAAAGAGAGAGGCCTGGGTTTGTGAAAAAAGCAATGGCATGCACGAAGAGTGATTTACGAAAAATGATTTTGTATTTGTATTCGAATGCAACTTCATCCTCCGATTACCAGGATGCAGCACTGCTGTGTCTTCTGTGGTATCTCTTCGGGAGGGCATCTGACTTGACTCTTCTGCGCAAGCAAAACGTGTCGATTAGCGCAGGTGACGTGTTCTTCGTTCGCTTCATCCGAATGAAAACCTCTGAAGAGCAAGGCTTGTCGTTGTTTTCAGACGACGACTTCTTGACGTGCCCACTTCTGGCGATCGCGCTGCCACTGCTGACTCAGGCTTCCCCCTGTGCTGCATTGCTGGACCACCTACCCGAGTTCCACAGGGCAGCTGCGGTCGCTGTCGCCATCACCCCCGCTACCCCGCTTCTTGACATCTTGAGCGATCCGTCTGGCGCGTCTGGATTCGAGACGACCACCGCTGCAGCGTCCGACGGCTCGTGCGGAATTCATGCGTACGTCAATCGGCTTGTCGATCGAGTCGGAAAGCTTGCAGGAGTCGACAACCAGCTGACACTGCCTCATTTCGACGCGGTGGAGCTCAGCATGCGAATGGCTCCTCGGCTTTGAGTGCCCAGTGGATCTTTGACCGCGGCACCTGGAACTTGACCACGACGAACAAGGCATTCGCGTATGTCTTCAACACATCCAGCGAAGATCACAAGGTGGAAAAATTCTTGAGCGGCAGAGACGTCGACGCCACAGTCTCGCTCCTCGACACGACAGCATTCGACACGGAGACGCAGACCAAAATTTCAACCGTCCGAGCACGCCTGTTTAACACCTTCCACAAGCTTGGAAACGCGCAGTACAATGCTAACGACCGCGTGTTGAACGTGACGGCTTACCTTATTCGTCACTACCCAGCGCTGAAAAAGCTGAACCAAGGCGGAGTCGCAGTCAAACGTCTGGAAGCCGGTGTGACCGAGTCGAACTGCTCGCTGGGGGAGCTCCTGTCGTGGTCGATGCATCTCACCTCAACGTCGTACACCTGCGCAACAAGTGAAGCCGAACCAAGCAACGTGACCGAAGACCATTAACTCATTCGTCACCAAGCTGCTGTCATTGTTCAGTTACAGGAGCTGAATAAGCGCCTCGACAAAAGGATGAACGCCATGGAAGCGATCTTAACCAAGCGGCCCCTACAAGACACTACTCAGCAAAACCAGCAAGACAACACGGATATTAGCCAACCGGTCAAGCGGATAAAACAGCAGCAGTTACGCACCTCATGGCTGTGTGGTTCGCTTGGTACACAGAGGAGCCTCGAATTTGGAGCACCCAAGATGCTAAGCAGAAGAAGTCGGACGCGAAGATGCTGGTCGCGTTCATGAAGCTCTTCCTCGATACTGGCTTTGTGCTCGATGAACGTGCGAGTTTCTATCGCGACAAAGTCCACGCGGTTGGATCTGTGGCGGATAAGAGCCTACAGTATTTCCTTGGCGCTCGTGGTATCTCTTTGGTAGCAGTTCGGTGATGAAGCACATGCGGCGCTTACACAAAGCAGGAGAACTCAACAGCAAGATTCTTCGCTATCGAAAGCTGATGTTAGCGGGTCAGATCATCGACCCTGCGCCTGCGCCTGCATTCACTCAGAACATCCTCGAGTTAGCAGCACCAGAGAAAATACGTTTTATACAT
>MIQA02009126.1:0-14350 GCA_001887855.2 Sclerospora graminicola | reverse complement strand
TACATACATACATACATACATACATACATACATACATACATACATACATACATACATACATACATACATACATACATACATACATACATACATACATACATACACACGCGCATTCTTACGCGCACAGTACACAACGAAGGCAGGGATGCACGCCGACACTCGATGACGGCTGGATCGAACCAGCGCCTACGAGCCAAAAGGCCGGTGCTCATCCGTAGAGCTTCGTGGACGGTAGAGAGGCTTGAGCAGTTGCGGTGAAAAAACGAAGACTGATGCCTTTGGAGCCTTGACGTAGATGTTCTTTTGTCTGTCAGCAACTCAATCCCAGCGTTTTTCTTTTAAATGGTGAATAACCTTATTTCTGAGGCTTTTATGAATGACCGTCTTAGGGCGGGCGTATTTACTTCCTCTCGTAAAAACAAGAGTGTAAAAAAACTATCGAGTGTTCTTTTTAATGGACACCGACTTTAGAAAACCGCTGCCACTTTTGAATTTGCCATGAAGAGCGCACATGGCTCCTGACACTCTGTTCTGTGCTTTTTGCATAGAAGTGTTTTTGCCTTATCTCGCAAACCAGGACGTTTCAGGCCTTGTCGTTGCGCCTGTGAAACAACAGCACCACATGGCTGCCTGCAAACCACTTTGGTTTGCTCTTCTCTCCTACCCCTGCAAATGTACTGTCTTTATTCGGTGTACCATTATTTTGGTACAGGTAGGCTACGTCGGAGGGTCGGAGTGATGATGATATGGTAGTAAGAAGTTGTTGGACAGTGATTGGATGGATCCGGAAGAATTGTGTTCAATTTACGGTGGAATGGACTACAACTCTTATTTTTTGCATTGTACCGGTTTTGAGATTTGGAAAAACGGTGTAAGTGGGTTTTGCCAAAAACTTCCACTTTCCGGTACACGTCCATAAACGGCAACTTGGAGGACATAAGGTCGTCATGCGCGGCCAGTGCGCATACAGCGAGTACCTTGTAGAACTAGACGAAGAGATCCACGTAGAACCATGCACCAACGGCAGGAGGGGGGTCATCATGTCTGCTCCAACGAGATTTATGAAGGAGAACTCGCCGTGCGCGTGTGTTCTGCTGCTGTTATGAGTGGATCAGCCAGGATCAGCCAAAAAATCAATCTGATGCGAAGAAAGTTAACGGTAAGACCCCATCCAAGAGAACGACATCTTTCGGTCTTTGCGAGTTTGCGCATGAAAGCGAAGGCGACGGTAGAGTACCCTGCAAGGACAAGTATTTCTTTACGGCATCGGCCGTTCTCGCTTTGCTGCGACTTGCGGCCGTATGCCGCCACTCAAGGCTCGAAGGAAGCAGTTTGGATTGCTGTGGCGGACAGCATAAACGAGCATTTCAACGCATCGCTGACTGTACGCACAGCAAAAGAGCGACTTGCATTGCTTGTAAGAAAGTTTAAAAAGGAAGGCGCTTCGTATTGTTGACAGTCGGGACTCAGAGGACTACACGGAGCACAAACAGCTCCTCCTAAGACTCCGATTTGATACATAGGCTCCTCCAAATATTCGATTTAGAGTGTCGAAAGTAACCACTGAATTAACTTCACACTCCAGTACCACGTAAAGCAAGCGAGCCGGCCAGTGCACGAGAACTCCACAAAGGTACGTGAAATAACTAAAGCGAAAAATGCCACTTTATCCAAACAGAAAATAGGGACGTAACAGGAACCAGTCGTAATACACCAATCTCCTTGTTCGCAACTTCCTGCGTGTTGTATGTTAATGCGGGACCTAAAACATCGGGTCCGCAAAGAAGGGTCACGTAAGCGCGTCTTAGTATAGTGCTAAAAGTAAAAAGTGATTTATTTATGTAAAAGTTAAAAATCTACACTAAATAGACTTAACCTGATTTTCGTGTAACTATGCCCTTCGTCAGTCTTGTATACTTGAAAGTTAGTATGGTGGTTCTCAACCACGCACATCCTTATGCAGCCAATTTCAACACTCCTTCCAAGTCTGTCGGTAGGCTCAGCACTTCGAAAATTAAATGCAAAAATATATCGCTCACCGTTCCATTCATATCGTGAACTTAGCCATCCATAACTCCAGTTATTCCAATATAGCTCCAGTTATTCCAACCCAATTTGCTTACGTAAGTCATCCATCCGGTGTGCATCCAAACTTTTCGTGAGTAAATCCGCTACCATGTCCTTTGTTCCAACATGTTCCGGGTGCACACTTCCTTTCTTCACATAGTCTTTCAGGAACTTCAACTTGACGTCCACATGCTTGGTGCTTGCGGCGCTAGCTTCACTTTGCAGCTGCTTAATCGCCGCCTGGTTGTCAATTTTGAGTACTATTGGCGTCTTTGCTTGCACTCCGATCTCTTCAAACAACTCTCGGACGCCTAACACTTCTTTCCCACTCATCGCTGCCGCTACAAATTCGGCTTCGGCGGTCGAAAGTGCCACCGTCCCTTGCTTCTTGCATGTCCACCCCGCAATAATTCCATTTACAAACGTAACACTGGCACTGACACTCTTTCGGTCATTCCTTATCCGCAGCAAAATCTGCTTCACTATATCCCACAATTCGCAATGGTACACTTCCACAGTCATCATGTGTCAACTTTAACTTTAGTCCTTTCGTACCATTCAAGTACCGTGCCACCCGTTTCGCCACATTATAGTCGTAAAGAGTTGGCGCATGTGTACGGCGTGTGGCACGATGGACCGCAAATGATATGTCCGGTCGGGTACAGCGAGATATCCACAGTAAGCTGCCCACCAACGACTGAAAATTCTTCACACTTGGGTTGTTTCCATTAGTTCTCTCAGGAAGCAATTCATTTAAATTTTCATCCACGTCCGTGCTGGTTATGGGCGTGCGCACAGGGTTTGAATTTTTTAACCCGTGCTTCATCAACATTTCCTAGATCGTCAGCTCCTGATCAATCCGATAACCACCTCCAGGGTCTCCTTCAATTCTCATCCCGAGAAATTTTTCCACTGTACCGAGATCCTTTAACTCGAGAACCTGCATTTCACGAAAGAAATCTTCAATCAATCTTTCACAAGTTGCCGTAACCAGCAGGTCGTCAACATAAACACCCACAAGCGTAATCCCATTTCCATTTGCACGCACGAACACACACGTATCCGTCAAGCATTGTCGAAACTTCATGTCCACCATAGTTTTTCGCAGGTGCTCATACCATAAGCACCCCGCTTGTTTTAATCCATAAAGATTTCTTTCCAACTTTAATACAAGATCACGCGTACAATTTACGTCAAACTTTCTTAACACCTCGCTTGAGATCACCATTCCTTGGGGTATCTGCAAGTGAATTTCACACTCCTCTTCGGTTCCCGCCTTAGGGTATGCACTAGGCACATCCCCGTGTCTGGCGGGAACCTTCCACACCAATGACATGATTAAAATAATGTTCACGTTGTTCAGCTCCATGACAGTCGAAAACGTAAAAAAATAGTCCTCGCCAAAAATCTGTCGATCACCACGAACAACAAGACGGGCCTTGTAGCGTTCTACCGTTCCATCTGCACGTAACTTGGTCTTGTAGACCCATTTTGTTGGGAGGGGCTTCTTCCCGTCCACTCTCCTTATCAGCTTCCAAGTTTTTAGTTCCTCCAAAGCACGTATCTCCGCTTGCTCCACTAACGTCCACTTCTCTGCTTGTGTACTTTTGTGCGCTTCATTGTAACTCTTCGGGTCCGGAATCGCAGCCATCTTACTGTTCTTGTCACTGCCCGGACCCATTACTGCAAGCGCGTACATGACTGCTTCATCCGGCTCTGTCAAAACATTTACTGCCTCCTTCGACCCCCGGCCTTCGCTTTCGGACGCTTCTGACAGCGTCTGCGGCTTTTTCACCTTGGACTTCTTCGCTTTTTTCATCCGTAGTTCCTCGAAAGCCGCTGCCTTTTCAGTTTTCTTCGTTTTTCGGAAGGACTTACGCACATTTTCTTGCCCTTCACTCGTCCTGCCACCTGCGTCACCTTGTCTGGCGCCTTCTTCTTCGCTTCCTTCACTTTCTTGTCCCTGCTCATGCTCCTGCACGGTGCCTCCTTCTTCTTCCTGTTCACCCGTCAACGCGCGTAAGATCAACTTGTTCGCACGTTCGTCGAGTGTCTCGATGTGGCTTACATGCCTGGTAGTAATTACCACCCTGTCCTTGAGCAGCAAGACTTTGTACCCCCTAACTTGGTCGTTCTTCCCTAGAATTAGCGCTTTCTCAGCGCGCTTTCCAAGGGATTTCTCACGTGGGTCCCTCCAAACCATACATGGGGACCCAAACGTGACTATATCACCAATGTTCACCGGTTTTTTCGTTAACACTTCTATCGGGGGCGCTCTTCCTGGATTGGATCTGGTCGGACTGCGGTTAAGTATATACGTAGCATACTCAGCCGCCTCCGACCAATACATCAGTGGAACCCCAGATCCAAATATCATGCACCGAACCATATTAAATATGGTTCGGTTCATCCTCTCTGCTTTCCCGTTGGAGGCAGGGGTACCTGATTCTGTCACTTGACGCCGTACCCCGGTCCTCTTGCAAAATAGTTCCACATTCTTGCACTCCCCGCCTCCGTCGGTTCGCAACACATGAATCCGACAATTGAATTCACTTTCAAACCAGGCGAGGAAGTGCTCGAACATTTTCGCTGCCCTGTCCTTCGTCGGGGCCGCGAAAACGCGCACATAATTCGAAAAATGATCAACAAATACCACGAGAAAACGGTTTCCACGCCTGTCGCGGGGCGTGATGGGCCCTTTCAAATCACTGCATATAACCCCTCCAATTCTGTCAATGGGCGCATTCATACCCGAGTCCTTCTGGGGCTGCTTTGAGCGCGTTCCCTTTCCCTCTGCGCACGTCAGGCAATTCGGACGGGAAAAACTCGTTATCTTGATCCCGGAACCTGGCTTCTTCGCCAATTTCTCTACCGAGTCGTAAGATAGATGCCCGAGGCGCGTGTGGAAATGGTGTAAGGATCCTTCCTGTACATCATTTCCCGCTTCCTCGTTCATCACGCTCATCACAATATCTGCGAATGTTGACTGCATCGCCACCCCATTCGAGATTAATTTGGCTATGAAAATTGAACCAAGTAATTCCACAAAGAATAAAGTCTGTTCGTTCATCTTAATTTTCATTTTTCCATCTTTATCTTCAAAAATGCACCCCTTTCTCTTGAGGCATCCAAGCGAAATCAGTTTTTTTGCCAGCTTAGGGGCGTAATATACTTCCGTGAGGACGATGGTCGTGGCCGGTTCTTCGGTGCTTCTGAGAGTCACCTTCCCCACCTTAGCCACCGTTAAGGCCCCACCGTCCGGCAAAATGAGGCTCTCGTGGTCCCCACATTCTACTGCATCTTCCAGTAGGCTTGGGTCGCCTACCAAATGACGGCTGGCGCCACTGTCCACGATCCACACATCATCCTTGTCCAATCCACTTGTTTGCCTAGACTTTTTCTCTTCGTCCGTGGTCGCAAGGACGAATCGTCGCTCATTATCCCCATTAGCCTTCCGGCTTGGATTGTTTCCTTTCTTGGACCCTTTTCTTTTGGGTTGCTGGGGGCAATATCTCTTGATATGCCCCTCATTTCCACATCCGAAGCAAACCTTATCGCTCTTGCCCTCGGCCACATTATTTACGAACGACCTTGCACCTCTTCGAGGCCTTTTCTCATCGTCTTCGATTTCCTGCGCCCAGGCCACCAACTCCTGGGCGTGCTGCACGTAATCCTGCCTGAGAGGGTTATATCTAACCATCAGGGCCACTTTCATGTGTGGTACTGCGTATTTCACCACATTTTCCACAATCAATTTATCGGAGAGCTCGCTCTCCCGCGCTAGTGCAACCAAGTACAGCAAATGCTCGGTCCAGGATCGCCGGGGGTCCTTCTCGGCCGCGAACATCGCCGATGCCTGACGGTGTGACAAATTTACTTTGAACGCACTGTTCATCTGTTCCAGCACGGCGTAAAGTGTCGGTGTCATAGCCCACCACACACCAATGTTTGACTGGAAATAACGTAACGTCATGCCTTCCAGGTGTTCACCTAACTTGTTCACCTTCAACCTTTCGTTCCATTGGAAACCAGAGGTGAGTTGGGCCACTTCCAGTGCTTCGAGGAACAGGTAAGCCCACTGCTTAAAACCTGCTCCTAGCCCCTTGTACGTTTCCGTACCATCGAAATTCTGTATGGTGAGCTTCGCAAGCTTCACACCATACCCCATATTTCCAACATTTGCGTTTCCAGCGGGTGCCGCCCCTGGTGCCCCCGGATGCATGTGAGCGCCTTCTTGTTTCGTTTCGAAAACTCCTGGCACGCCCTGGCCTATACCTTCGGCCTTGCTCAATTCGTCAAGGGTCATCCTTCCACCAAACGGTCCGTGGTTACGAAGGCTATCTCCAAAGCCGTTCGAGGACCGTGACTGACCCAAATCGTTCGCGTTCGCGTTTTCCATTTTTTCAAGGCGCTTGTCAAACTTTTGCATGAATTCCATCATGTTCGTTATGGCCGCAGCCATTTTTTCGTCCTTGTCTTCGGACATTCTTGCGGTATAATATAACCGCGATTCGATTTTTCACAGCGTGAAAATTCCACGAACCAACCAGCACAATTACCCTCTGCGTAAGGGGACTTTCACGATGCACAACTTCTTTAACTTAAAACAGTAAAAAAATCGAACTTAAGATGCCCTTTAAACTTGGGCTCATAACCTGTCGAAAGTAAACCACTGAAATTAACTCCACACTCCAGTACCACGTAAAGCAAGCGAGCCGGCCAGTGCACGAGAACTCCACAAAGGTACGTGAAATAACTAAAGCGAAAAATGCCACTTTATCCAAACAGAAAATAAGGAACGTAACAGGAACCAGTCGTAATACACCAATCTCCTTGTTCGTAACTTCCTGCGTGTGTAATGTTAATGCGGGACCTAAAGACACTCGGGTCCGCAAGAAGGGTCACGTAAGCGCGTCTTAAGTATAGCTAAAAGTAAAAAGTGATTTATTTATGTAAAAGTTAAAAATCTACACTAAATAGACTTAACCTGATTTTCGTGTAACTATGCCCTTCGTCAGTCTTGTATACTTGAAAGTTAGTATGGTGGTTCTCAACCACGCACATCCTTATGCAGTCAATTTCAACATTAGATACATAGGGCTCCTCCAAGACATCACGATTTAGCCTCAGAGGACTACACGGAGCACAAACAGCTCCTCCAAGACATCACGATTTAGATACAAAATGCCAAGCAGCAACACGACGCCAAGAAGGACAAGAAGAAGAAATGCTCGAGACGTATGGTGAGCAGCTACGCGAGAAGTCAAAGAAGCGCCAGTACCAACGCACTCCAAACAAACAAAACGTTGCGAGCACCTGAGCCCGAGTACTCAACATACGACAATGATGAAGTTAACGATGGTTCTACAAAGTGGCGAAAAGACAAAACGGAAGCTGTGCGAGCCGAAAGCAAGCAACGTAGCAGTGATGTCTCAAGAACAGACCAATGTCATGATCGCTATTTTTCTGGACACGCAGACTCGAGTCCAGGAAAAGGTGAATGGACGGATAGTGTCGAGCTGAAGCTCATGCAAGTGAAGGCTGCTCAAGAAGAAGAGAGATGGAGGTTGAATTTTGAATTTCAGTGAGAACAAGCTGCTACTGCCACCAAGCGGTGGAGTGAAGAAGCCGCAGTACGCCGGCAAGAAACCGAGCTACAGGAGGAGTTGGCTTACACCTTCAGCTAGGTACACAGCAGCGCAGATAGGCAATTATGTCCGACAGATATTGTTTTGGAAGTGTCTTCTTGAAAATGTGTCTACTTGGGGCCACCAGAAGTAGTATTAAAAAGAACTTTCTAACGACGGTGGTTTGCAATAAAAAAAACTCGAGCTCGTATTGCGTCCACGAACACGAGTCAGACAGTTTGTGAAGAGTACCCCTAGCTTGTATAAGGTGACAACAGGCGTCGTGGACACGCGTTGGTGGCGCTTGTAGTCCAAAACGAAAAGTAACGCGTAATTTGGCCGTATGACCACTCCACACTGACGCGGACACAACTAATTGCCTGGCCCAAACAAGTGAGAAATGATCCCATCGGGAGTGACGATAGTCTGTGCTATGACCACTATACTTGTCTTTTCCCTTTGTCTGGACGACACATCGGCCAAACGGCGCCGTCAAGCGACCCCCACACACCCTTGATCGAGTCTGGCTCCTTAGAAGAAACCGCAGCACAGTTGCGGCCATATTATTGGCCACGCGTTGTTCGTCAATGTATATCAGATCCGATAGGTTGTCGTCGATGAACTCCACGACAAAGTACAAAATATGACAGAGCGTGGACGGGGCCCTCCCAAACATCGCACCCATATCTATCCACCGTTGAGGATACGCGAGGCACCACAGACACACTGACAATGCTTCATTCGGATCTGGTCGCACTCCTTCTCGTGTTGTATTCCCTTTTTGGAGTTGTAGAAGTGTTGCGATGCGCTGAATGTTGTGTGGGGTAAAGCGAACTTGATCTATGGCTTCTTGGTTATATATGGCAAACAGATTAAGACGGACATCTGCCGCTAGCACACGCTCCCGATACACAAAGCCTTGTATCTGGAGAGAATTAGCTTATTCATGTTGCGGGGAGCGCTACGGCGCTTGACATGATTGCCCGGTGTTGTTACGCATTTTGGTGGTTGTTTTTATTTGATGTGGATTGGCCCCGTTGAGATTTCCCACGCCGAAGTTGGACAATCATTCTTGACTCCCTCAGTAACGAAATTTGGTCCGTACATTTTGATAACGTCATTTTGAACCATCCTCAGAATCTGTTTGCCGGTAGTGAAAATTCGGTAACGTCTTCACGTTTATTTGGTTTTGGTTTCTGATCAACAATCTGTCTGAAAGCCTCTATCGGGGCGCTTGGTAAATTAAGAAGTGAGAGATGAGACGAACACGTCTGTCTCCAACCAGTCAGCCACCCAATACTTTGGGCTAATAAAAATCCTGTGCAAATCCTTGTTGCTTTTCCTGTAGGACCGGGCTTTCGTGCATGGATAGATTGATGTCCTCTGACACTCCCTCTCGAGCTGGACTGCACGCATAGATGTCGTAGCTTGAAACCGTAGATAACATCCACTGGTTAATAAACTGCTCTCTTGATCATCCATGCATGTTTGTTTTACGACGCGTAACATATCTCGAAAGCGTTCGATCTTTACTCGGTCCAGAGGCTTCGTGAATATATCGACCGTCATAACTTCAGTGCTGCAGTGCTGCAGTGCTGTGTCTGAAGCTTGTCTGAGTCGACGATATCGCGAGTAAAGTGATACTTGGCATGTACGTGTTTGAACTTGAAATGTTTGCCTGTTTTCTTGGTCAAATGTACGGTAGACATGTTGTCACACCACAGAGAGGGCGATATACGGTAATTGAACTTGATCTCATCCAGGAGGGCGCAGAGCCACATGATATCTCTAGCAACCTCATGCATTGCAACATATTCTCAGTGAGTGAGATCACCTATGCGATAATCACCTTTGCTCAAAGCCAGCTGTATTATTTATTCTTTAGTGACGAATTCATCAAGCGCTATACAAACCCTCGTCATCGTGATTCTCGTTGAGAGCTTGCTCCTCTGCCCCCGATCCACTGCGCTCAGTCCAATTACGGACAAAGCTTACACCTTATACATCGTGTTTGGCGATAAACCACTCACGGTGATAATTGTCGAAGACGGATCCGTAGATTGAGCTTACAACTACATCTTGTGGTACAGTGTTCCATGCCGTCGAGACCCCGTCGGCCACAGTGTTGACAGGCGGTGGGCGCGGGCTGCCGTTGCGCGTGCAGGTAACCAGGCCCAACTGCTTCATTCCCGTAATGCGCGCTGGAACTCTGTCCTTGAACGACTTGCATATACCGATATCTCCAGCCTGTAAATAGGGAGTTATCCCGCCTGGAGTGACACACATACTCACGTCCATCTTTGCGCACACTGCCTTCAATCATTTTGCCAATGTGCGCTCGCATGGAGTCCCACACGAGAAATTATCCTGGAGCGTCATACACACTTGGAAACGTCAATTCGAACCAACGCAAGAGAAGATCTTTGTCCACCCAGGCCTTGGACGAGGAATCCGCCAACACGATCGAAGCAAACGGTCGATTTGCCCTTCTCGATGATGATGGGGGTCAACTTGCGCAAACCTAGCGTGGCCGCGAGGATCAGTGTGACACGCATAGACGCAAAGCCCGTCGACCGGATGACGAAGTGGCGAGCGGCCGCTTGCTCGACGGTCGTGTCACGCTGATCCACAAAGTAGAGAGCAGTCTCGTCCATGAGCACGGTGCGGTGCGGATCCATATTGGGCTTGAGGAGCTCCACAAACTCGAGGAAACTAATGGCATGTTCGATTAGGACTTCGTTCATTAGTGACTTCAAGTTCGTCCGGCGTCGTATGGTCAATCCAAATCGACCCATGAACCGTGTCACCCAAATCTCAGCCGCCACAAAAGTCTCCATATTGTCGGCGCCCGGTTCATGCTTGAAGAGCGCCATCGCCGTCTCGGCGATCCAGTCGCGCGTGACCTTTTTCTTGTTCGTGCGCCTCTCAATAACTAAATCATGGAATTAACTCGATACCGCAAAACATTAGTTGTATCCGACGTTTTGTTGTATCCGACGATAATATTTGTCCAATCAAAACACCCCAATCCATAGTAGAAATCCTTTTGTTCTATCCGACAGAATGCACTCACTGACAGCCAATCAAAAAATTGGTGGCTGCTGGCTACTCAACCTGCTGTCTACTCAACCCGCTGGCTTGGTTAATTTTCCTCATTGACCAACATGCCACGCGGTCGAAACAGAGCAAGCGAAGACGGAGGGAGGAAGCCACGACAGTACGTGAGGAATGTGCCAACACATAGCTTTCGGCTCGCGGTGATCGACCACTTCGACGCACACGGCATGTCCGCGACGCTCGAACGGTTCTACCCAGGCGTTGTCGGCTCGGCGAAGGACACGAAGCGCAAGAGCGTGTACCTGTGGGCAAAGAGCAGGGAGAAGCTCATGCATCTCTGCGCGACCCAGGCAACAAGCGAACTGCGCCGCTCACGAGAAATCGGCACTGCCACGACGCTGCCACGAGACGCCGAGCTGGATCTGATCAAGTGGATCAACGGATATCACGCAGAAGGAGCTCCCGTCTCGGTTTTGATGTTGAAGCGCAAGGCACTTCAGGTTGCCAGCGACTCTGCCACAGCGTTTATGGCTTCGTGGGCGTGGCGGCAAGCATTTCTCCGCCGGCACAAGCTCGCCTTCCGCACAAAAACTCGCCAAGGACAGATTTCGCCTGCCGACGCCAGCGCGAAGGCAGCAGCGTTCTCCTTCGAGATCCAGCAGCGCATGGCTGAGCTCGGTGTCGACGTGGTGTACAACGCCGATCAAACGCCAGTCTTCTTCGAGCACATCCCGACCAAGACGATAGCGGCCAAGGGAACCCAGATCGTGTGGGTTCGGTCTGGCGGCAAGCGAAGGAACGAGTGACGTGCATGCTGCTTGGCGACTCCTTCGGCAACAAATTCGGGCCGTTCCTCATTCTCAAGACCACGATCCCTGTGAAGAAGGAGACAGCCGCTGAGAACAATGCGAAGCGCCACGGCTTCGGCAAGCGGCTGTGGGTCAAGGTGCGCAATCTGCAGTCGGCGTTCGGCGTCCAGATCTTCGCCAATGTGACGGCGTGGTGGAACACCGAGATGTCTGTGCGCTTTCTCGAGTACCACTTCGGTGACCGGCGCGGGCGACAAGTGTCCCCAATCCTCCTGCTGTGGGATGACTTTTCCGCACACTGGTCAGATCGAGTGCGACAGTGCGCAGAAGAGCTCGGCGTGGTGCTCATGCGAGTGCCTCCTGGTTACACTAGCGTTTGCCAACCTGCTGATGTGTCGTGGAACGCCCCTCTCAAGCAAAGGCTGCGTGTTTGGTGGGCTGAAATGCTTCACCAGCAGCTCGACAGTCACAGCAATGATAGCGGTGTGTTCAAGGTCGTCCCACCCACGCGCGACGATGTGGTAGAGTGGCTTGCTGACGCGTGGCAAGAGCTCTCCATCGCAACAATCAGCAACGGATTTTCGCCAATCCTCAAGGAGGAAGAGCTGTCTGAATGTGCGCAGACAAGTTACAACAACCTTGCGGCTCGTCTTGAAGAAATTCATCTTCTTGACAGCGATGTCGGCACTGTATCGGTTGCTAACGACGTTGTCGACGGCATTCTTGAAAGCTGTGTGTAGATTACCGAAAAATATATGTTAGTGTTGCTTCTTTGAACACACGAGTTGAAATTTAATTAACTTACCAATTTATGTGCGGAGTATTAACGGGGTTTGAACTCGCGACAACCCTGCTCGCCGAAGCGCTCTCAATAAGTCCTTAACCACTCAGACTGTCAGCACATGTGGAAATGGCTGCGGCAAACAACACCCTTGTCGTTCTGTTCAGTATAAAATGTCAGAGGGGGAACATCACATTCCACAGGTTCTCAGGAAAATTATTTTTGTGGGAACATGACTGTCGGACACAACTAATGTTTTGCGGTAATGGCTAGTAAGGGTTTGCGGCCAGCACAACGGAGACGTTGGAGGTGGCCTGGAGCGTCTCCAAGCTTGTCGCGCTGTTTCCACCACTTCCTGTAAGTAGCAATGGTGTAGCTCCACCCTTTCGTGCGAGAGTGCTGAGCGGCGCGGCTCGAGACGCCCCCGCCGCGGGTTCTAATCCACTCAATTGCCTCCTTCTTCGCGATGTCGATTGTGCTGCGTTGGCCGGGCATGGAAATCTGCACAATGAGCCCACAGCGTCGAGGAAGAAGAAGAACGGATTTTAAAGCTGGAGCGAGTGCAGTAACGAGGGATTAGAAAAGATTCTGTGGTGAGCGGTTCAGGAAGGCACTGTCTGTCTTTTGGCAGAGATTTTGTAGGTGTCACTCACTATACGGGGGCGCTGTATTTTTGGTTTGGATTGTCGTAAGGCTCAATACCTAGGCAAATCTTTATTTGGCTAGGGTGCATGATTTGGGTAAATACGTTTTATATGGATATATACGTAATTACTTTGTCGGCAGATAGTAAAATTAGGAAATGGCTAAAGCGAAGCGCGATGCCCTGGTTACCTGTATGTATTTTACCAGAAATGGCTTACCGTATATAAAATATACCGGTTTTCAATAACGTACTTCGATTTCATACTATAAGAGTAAGTGCGCTGACCGCTGCGAAGACAGGTGACGTTGCTAAGTTGGATGAAACATATTCGGTGGTGTTGAGCTCCATGTAAGCCGTGTAATATTTTTTCTTCATTAGTACAATTTCATCTATAACGGGTTCTAGATCCTGTCTGCGAGGTATCCGGAGGTGGAATTCTACTGCTCAAATCCTTATGTAGTGGAATCGTAAAAGACCTTGAAAGCATATCCCGGTCACCGTCGAATGCAAGCTCAAGGATAACCTACCACTGGTTTCTGCTATTTTAACTATATGTGTATACTTGATATAGTCATCTAGCAATTCGACTCTCCCGGAATAATGTTTTTATCTACGACTTCAAGCTCCAGCTGGGTAAACTTTTCTCATAAATTCCATGCGATATTTCTTATTTTTTATTTTTTTCAACAATTATACCAGGTTTTTCAGCAGCATGTCTCCATTCTGCACAACTATCGGATCCGCTAGTTTCGCCTGGACGAGAACCGTTGCAACTGTGCCGATATCCCAATGGTCAATGATCGATCAACTAAAAATACGTCTTCTTCTAACATGTCTTTCCTCTTGAATGCGGCCAGTATTAGCTCCATATCTTTGATCTCCATAGCTTGCAAGACGTTATGGACCTTGTCAATAGCGGAAAATCCCTCAGCTCCCTCACGAATTTTCTCAAAAATCTCGATACGAGGCGTGGATGAAAGAAGCAATGAATCCCATGCGACCCTCGTGATCGGTTCTATCGTTACTTCTCAAGAACTTCTAACGTTTGTTGTATTTACTGTGTTCAAGCATTGACTGACCAAACTGATCTATAGTCTATTTGAAGAACATTCCGCGTTCAGCTAGCCTCTTTCGTAATTGCTCGTTGTGTTCAGCAAATGAATGATGTCGTACAGTTGGGTCTCAGAAAAGGTGATTTACAACCAATCAAAAGCGCATTTTGAGGGGGCGTCGCTTTAGGCATTCCTTAAATTTAAGAGTGAATATATTTTGAGTTATAACTATAATTAGGTCTAAACAAATATAAAAATGGTATGTAAACAGATCTAATAATACTCGTACTAACTTCTAGATATTAAGAACC
>MIQA02009125.1:11602-23007 GCA_001887855.2 Sclerospora graminicola | reverse complement strand
GTGGAAGACAAGCCCAAGGAAAAGAAGTGCTCAAATTGCGGGAGACCAGGGCATGCAACTTCAAAATGCAAGAAAACGTCAAGAAAGCAAGCAAATGCGGCTCAACCCAGCAACAAAACTGATTTCACGCTGGCAATTACAAAAAATTCAATGGTGTCGAACAGCAACAGCTGGATACTTGACAGTGGTGCAAGCATGCACCTTGTCAATAACGAGACCTATCTGCGGGATGCAGAAGGAGTGAACGGCACATGCTTTCAAGCAGATGGACAAACCCTGAAGGTATCGAAGAAAGGTTGGGTGCAAGTACAAGTTACGTCAAACGAAACCGTACATACCTTAAAGATCATGGACGTGTATTATGTGGAGAACCTTTCGAGGAACATCTTGTCGTATGGACTTTTGGAAGAAAAGGGATGCGAAATGGTGTACGTCAGTGGTCGGCGAGTGATGAGGCACCGTGACAGCAAGCGTCATATCTTCGACATAAAAAAGGAGAACAAGGTACTTGCAGTTGAAGTTATAGTTGACGTCCCAGTAAAATCCGATCGGGACTCGATCATGGCGATCTTACAAGAAAGCGACAAGGAAACTGAGGGTGATACCGGGGTACAAAAAGGTTCCCTCATGCACTTCCATGCGCGGTTGGTCACCTAAATTACGATGCCGTGGAAAAGTTAGCAAAAGACCCCAAAAGTGGGATTATGTTAACGGATACCCGAAGACTCAACTGTTTGACATGCGCGCAAGGAAAACAAACAAAGAACCCAAGGTCCAAGAAAAGACAGTGGCGATAATGCGCCAACCGATCGTATCGGGGGTGTGATTTGCTCCGATCTCAAGGGGCCTATAACTCCGAGAGATAGATTCGGAAACAGATACATGATAAATTTCGTGGATTTCAAGTCAAATTACGTTCGTGTATTCCTCGCGAAGAGCAAAGACATTGCTGCCAAGAAGTTCGAACATTTCCTGGCGTTTTTCGAAAGGCAGTTTGATTGCACGGTGCATATCCTACGCACCGATGGAGGTGCCGAGTATAAAAACCTTGACGGCTTCTGCAAGAATACTGGAGTATCGCGACAAGTTAGCGAAGCAGGAAACCAATCAAGCAATGGAAAAGCAGAGCGCATGCATCGAACCATTATGAATATGGCTCGGTGCATGATATTTTCGTGTGGATTAAGCCTGGCATTTTGGGGAGATGCCGTACAATACGCGGCTTACATTATAAATCGAAGTCCCACAAGCGCGAATACAAAACACATGTCGCCCATCGAATTTCTAAGCGGACAAAAGCCGAAGCTCGGAAGTATTGTAGCATTTGGATCTCCATGCACAGTCTACAGAAATCCGGGGAAGAACTCGCTCGCACATAGAGCCCAGATCGGCCTTATCGTTGGGAAAAGCGAGGAAACCAAAGGTTTCAAGGTATATCTGAAACAAGACAAGAAAGTTGTGGTCACCCAGCACATCAAGAACATCGAGACACTGGATGAAGAACAGAATAGGCAAATTCAAGTCGAATTGAGCGAAGACCAAGAGTTAGAAGGAGCCCAAGACCAACAAGAGGTACCCAAGAATAAACCGAAGAAAAACCAAAAGAAAAAACCATGGCAACGAGAACGGCATGGAACCAGAAGCTACGTCAAGGAAACTACATCGGAATCGAAGACAGACAAAGAAAACAAGACCGATGAAGATATAGTTCCAGACCTGGGTATGGTAAATTTCGTCGGCGAAGTGGACCCGAAGAATTACACTCAAGCAATGAAGAGTGTCAACAAAGTAAAGTGGATTGCGGCGATGAAAGAGGAAATCACGGCCCTCGAAAACAACAAGGTATGGAAAGTCGTCGAGAAGCCAAAGGACTGCACCCCACTACACACTAAGTGGGTGTTCAAGACTAAGACTGATCAAAATGGCGATATCGAACGTTACAAGGCAAGATTAGTGGCATGTGGAAACGAACAGCGCTTCGGCATTGACTACACTTTGACTTTCGACGCCGTCATTGAAATGGGAACAGTGAAGTTAATTCTGGGTTTGACATGCAAGTGGAAAGTCCCCGCGAAGCATGGGGACATACCTAACGCGTACGTGAAAGCTTACGAGGACGAACATGATATATACCTACATATTCCGAAAGGTATGGAGCTAAACGACGGTATTTCAAGTCAACCGAACTCTTCAGAACAAGTTTTGAAACTGGAAAAAACGTTGTATGGACTCAAGCAAGCTGGGAGACTTTGGAATCGATTACTACATGCAAAATTGGTTGAACTAAAGTTTTCGCAGTGCATGACGGATGTGTGTCTTTACGTACGATCAACGGACGATGATACGGTGATCTTGGGAGTTTATGTTGATGATCTATTGGTAACCGGAACCAAAGAAAGCTTGGTGGACGATTTTTTCGAAGATATGAAGGTCTTGGACATCAAAAATCTCGGGAAAGTCTCTAAGTTTTTGGGCATGCGAGTATTTTACGATGAAAGCACGGGATACACGCTAGATCAAGAAGTGATGATTGAGGGGATACTCAAGGTTCGAGTTGAAAGACGCCAATCCAGTGAAGGTACCCATAAGCCAAGAATACGAAGATTTGAATCTTGGAGAAAGCGAAGTCTTACCAAAAGACGGAAAAGTTTCAATTAAATCTTTTCAATCGCTGGTTGGAAGCTTGCTATGGATCTGTCGGTGTACAAGACCCGACATATCTTTTGCAGTACACAAGGCGACTAGAAGAACTCACGCGCCAAAGCGGGGAATTTGGATAAGCGAATCGCGAGATACCTCAAGGGATCGAAACATATGAAATTACATATGGGGACCTCAAAAAATGCAAACTCAAGTACAACCATCAAGGCATACAGCGATTCTGATTACGCAGGATCGAATGGCGATCGAAAATCAACTACTGGAGGTGTCGTGCTAATGGACGGGATGGTTCTGAACTGGATTTGCAAGAAACAAGGTGGTGTTTCGCTGTCTACAATGGAAGCGGAATTTTACGCGGCTTCGAAAATCGAAGTGGAAATGTTGGGCTTCCGTGAATTAATTCAAGAAGTTGGATTAAAAGTCGAGCGTCCTATGGTGTTACTTATGGATAACCAAGCTGCAATCAAGGATGATAAGCAGCATGGAAGGAAGCTCAAAGATGAAACATGTTGATATAGGATTGAAGTATATTGTTTCAAAATTAAAGGACGGTGAAATCGAAGCTAGCTATGTTCCTACGCAAGATATGATGGCAGATTTGCTTACTAAAGCACTACCATATCCAAGACTAAACGAGTTACGCTCTGAAATTGGTTTGAAGTGATGACCGATTTCGTTTCAAGAAGGAGTGTTAAAAAGTGAAGTTTTACGGTATATCGGTTTTGTTAATTATTATGTTAGTTACATAATGGTTACTATTACGGTACTACTTTGGAGCACTTTTTGAGAGATTTACGGTACTTTGCTATATTTAAGTAAAGTTGGGTGAAAGGTATTCGGACCATAACCGACTTTATTTCGAGGTAACTTTAGTGTAGGTTTTAAAACTGCTTGCACATTGTCTCGTGAAGTCTCGACACTTCGCATGCATATTGATTAGGTAGATACTTAATCACTTCTTAATACACTTTTTATTAACTAAGTCCCTGTGTTCAACCTACGCGACAACGTCTAACTTGGTAGGTACGTCGACTGTTATACCTTGACAAAGTAAGGTATAAGTTTCAACCAACAAGTGCAAGTATATTCAACATTATCGACTACGACTTGACTTAAGCTTAAGTTCCTACTGCAACATGGAAAAGAATACTTTTGAACAGCAGCACTAGCATCGAACAAGAATGAGAATGGATTCGTGGTCCAAAACTACCCTTCATCTGGTCAGTTTTGACCTGTGTGACCAGTGCTGGCAACTGAATTTTTAAGGTTACTAATAAGGCTTTAAGGCCATTAATAATTAATCTGCAGGTTAAAAACTCATTGGCATGGATGGGATGTTTTTATTTGAGATAACAGCATTACAGACAAGCAGTCAGCCCAGATCCGAACAGTGGCTCCCGAAAGTGCGTCTTTCCTTTATTCCTCTTTCAGGTTTCTTGGCTTTTCGTCGTCCTGCTATTTTTTGTTCTTCACGGCGTACTGTTTGTTGAAAGCAGCAGCCGCTGATGATGCGATGATCGACGCTAACTTCCATTAGCAAACTACCGCTGGTGATGAATTCAGCTTATATTGTTCTTTTGATCATTCTTGTTATTGCGGGCATAGCAAAAAATGAAAAGGTGTGGTGACGGTCATCCATCACACCCAATCTGGACGGAGATTGTTAAAGGAGATAAAGTCAATGCGTCTTATTACAAAGCTAAATGCAGGCACCGCATTACTTCTCCAGGGCAAAATAAACGCAGCATTCACACAAAAACTTCGTAATTGGTTCAAATTTACGTTTTAGTAGAAACGGATTCGATGAATAAAAAGCAATCGATCTCTTCTTTCTGTCAATATTTTTTCTCATTAGATCTCATCCTAGGGCCGACGCTGTGTCGGATGAATGGATACACTGAGCGGAGGTCGATAAGGAAATTCCCACCCTAGTCCAAGATGACATCCAGGACGCGCTGAAAACAGGCAAAGAGTGTTGCAAAACGACCTGATTCCACAAAGAATACATGAACCTGCGCGAAACTCCACAAGAAACGTAACGTAAAGGGACTGGACCTGCTAAAACCCAACCACTAGTCTCCACGTGCGAAAATAGTTAATCCACAATAAAACAGTTATTCACACAACTTGTAAACGTGTCAGTGTCCACTTGTTGCTTGGTGTTCCTCGGGAGTGCAGTGCCAGTTGTCGGTCAGTACGACGGCGCTGACTCCTAACCGAGTGTTTTTTAGTGTAAAAGTAAAAGTGATATATATTATATAGTATCAAAAGATGTCCTGTCGAAATTACTTTTAACCTATATTAGACTATGCAAATATGCATCATGACGGTTTCGCATAATTTTCATCCATTTTCGTGGTTCATCGAAAAGACACAAATTCAACAAAGAGTGTATCAGCAACAGTACTGTTGGACGAAGTGTCTACTCTAAAAGATCGCCGGATCAAGCGCTTTCCCAGACTGGTCCAAGCTCGATGCCATTGTTTGGGCAGCAGATACCCCAGTTTTCAACACTGGAAGTGCATTGACGTCATGGATATTCATTTTCCTTCGTCTGGATGCACTTGCTATCGTTCAGAAATGCTACGAGGGAAAATGATTACTACATTAAGACATATAACCAAAAACGATGTCGTAACTGCTGTGATCCAACCAAAGTACTCTACTGAATCATTTCTTGTTATTTATTGAAATTTCTAAGTGTTTATGTGCCGTTTTCAATTGTTCACTTGTTAGCTTCTGATTGTGAACTCTCTATATTGAATAATTTTCATAGAACGATATCAATTTAGTTTTGCTGCGTTTATTTCGGACACCTGTATATTCCAATCGTGCGTTAATTTTGACCGGATAAAGTAAGTCATTAGGTGGGGAGAAAGCCGTGCCGGGCATAAGAGGTGTTAATGAGCTGCTTGCGAAACATATTGTGACTTCTTGTCGCTACGTTCCATTTCAGATAAAACGAAATATCTCAAAGCTTACAAGCCAGGTCCTGGTGGTCCGATAAGTCTGACGGCTCAATCTACCAATACCGCCACCACCCCCATCGTCAGCTACCGCTTTTTTACTACCTATACATTTAGACCATTATCATCACCCTGCGATTGTCTCTTTTTCCAAAGAGAAGGAGCAAGATAAATACGAAAAGGAAAATACTGGAATGCTACTGCTGACATCCCCCCCAGGAACAAAAAAACAAGATGTTTTTCGAGGTAGTTAAGAGAGAGGAAATGGCCTTACGAGCATATGCACAAGAGGAGTTTGAGACGCAGCTTGGTCTTGCATTTGTCACGGGAGGAGTATCGTTACGGTTCATTGAAAACTCACACCTTCTGTCAGCCCTAAAGCTGCTTCATCCCACTGCTAAGCTTCCTAGCAAGAGGCACTTGAGCGGAAATATTCTCGATCAGATATATGCTGGCGCCCAATATGTAGAGAAAGAGATTCTTCGCAAAGCTCAGTAAGTAACCCTAGCGGCTGATAGATGGAAGAATCGAAAGAAGGAGACCATTTTGGCACTGAACGTCATTTCAGACAACAAGAGCATTGTTCCCGCCTTTCAAGTTTGGAACTGGGCTGGGGAGAGTCATTGTGCTGATAATCTCATAGGAAAATCGTCCACGCAAAAGTGGAGGTGGATCGACATCTTCAAGACGATGCCTCTGTAATTGCCCTTGTGCTTGACGGTTCTGGAGAGAGCCGAAAAGCATTCCCCGAGCTGCCGAAGAAGTATTCGGGGATTGTTCTTGTATGGGGTTTGGCACGTCAGACCAACTTGGTTGCTGGATATATTATTAAGCGTAACCCTGAGGCAAGAAATGTTATGGAGGAGGCTATGCTGTAATTCTCACGGTTTCCAGTTATGGCATGATATATTGCTCTCTTCAAACAGAATATAAGAGAGAGAATAAGAGCAACGGCAAAAGTATCTCCATGTCATTGCCTAACACTACACGCTGGATATCATTTGCGACGCTGCGCAGCTTTTCGCGGGTGTAAGGGCAGCTCTTAAGGTTGCCTGCAACAAAAAGAGTGACACATGGTTGACACGTGTGAAGTTAACAAAGAAGAGAGCAGAAATACGCCAGCTCACTGAACGCATGGAAAGGAGATCTTGGTGGAGGCACTTGGAAGGAACTGTTCTTCCAAGTGCTTCCACCAAGATCTCTTTGTTCTGTACCTTTTGAAACCGCTTGCCCTAGTCATTGATACCCTCCAGAAAGATAACTTAACGCGGGATGTCGTATTTAGGCTTTGGGGATAGTTGGGCACTTTGTGTTTATCTTCAAGAGACGAAGACGGCATATGTCAGACGATGATTGACTCTCTTGAAATGCGGTGGAAGAGGATGGAGCAACCCGTATTTGTGCTAGCCTATTAAATCCCCAAGAACCACAATCGCGTGAGCCTCAATGTCAACAATAGATTTCGCGCGTGAACCCATTGCTGTAATGACTTTCAAGTTGTATTGCTGCCTTGTTCAGAAAACGTCAATGACATTACAGGTAGAGATTGCGAGCTAAAAGTCTCTGCATCCTCATTTTAGTGCAGATGCTATTATCTCCTTCAAAGATCATTTGCCTACTCTGTTCTGGAACTTTATCAGGATGAATCACCAGAACTATCTCAACTAATTCCCCTGCTTTATGCAGTAGCGACCAACTCCACCAGCAACGAGCGCCTATTCTCTACGATATGTGACATGCATTCGCTGCGGCGCAATCGGCTTTCTCAGGAAAAACTTACCAAGATTGGTAAGATTAACGCTTCAGCTAATCGCTCCTCCACTACTTGTACAGTACCAAAGCGGAAGGCAACCAAGAAGAGTCAGCAGGTACTCTCAGGAAGTGGAGCCAAAACAAGATACAAGACTCAACCGAAAGTAGGTGGAGAGCTGGTTGAACTTTCTACTAATCATGATGATGACGGTGATGCTGAAAATCATCACAGGGAAAAGAAAAAGTACTTCCTTTACAGGAAGGGAGCAGTACAACACAACATGATAAATACGAAGAAGAGCACGAAGCAGCTTCGGATGGTACAATCATTCATGACAGGAAGGAAAAATATGAGTGATAAATGGTCAAAGAGTTTGTATACGGACCTAGAAGCTGGAATTATCCAAGGCGAGGATAATGATCTTAAAAAGTACCCCTTGATTGATCTTTGGCAAATTGTTGGTGATGTGGAACAAGGAGGAGTGTGGAGGGGTAATTTGAGTAGAAAAGAAAGAGGAAGAGATGCTGAAGCACCTCTTAGGCAGGTTGAGATGATCATTGAAGCCATGAATTTATGATCGAGAAGGCGATGAACATGCATTAGTTTTGCGATGCGGGGTACCACGGTGATGATAGTAACCGTAGGCAGGCTTAACGACACCGAAGATGCAGGACCGTTCATTTCTATTACTGAAATGGTCACGAAAGCGTATGCGGACGACCACGAGACGACCTTCACTCTCGCTGAGCCTGCTAACCCGGTTTTTGGCCGTGTGCTCGTCGTGACCGTGAGAAGACATGCGACCAAGATCGATTATGCCACGTCGGCAGCGTC
This sequence comes from Sclerospora graminicola, assembly GCA_001887855.2. NCBI lineage: Eukaryota > Oomycota > Peronosporomycetes > Peronosporales > Peronosporaceae > Sclerospora > Sclerospora graminicola. The sequence continues at coordinate 14,793 of MIQA02009125.1, read as the reverse complement.
GAGTGGCCTTCAATGGCTCACAAAAGAGTCCATGGACATCAGATCTGAGGGTGTTGCGGCTGCATGCTCGTCAATTGAAATGATGCGCGAGTCGAATATTGTGTTACGTACATGGCCAAACGCTTGATTTCAGCCAATCACTACAATCTTGTAAACAAAAGAAACGTGGGTTTCACTAGCTGGGACCCTTCATTCTGTAGTCCGCACTGGTCCACGAAGGGTTGACACCGCGGCGGGCTTATGGGAAATTGAGCTGGTGTGTGCACGCCAGTGACTCGCAGCTACTCGTAAAACAAGCAAGTGGAAAGCGAGCGGATATTCCAGTGCGTCAAAACGCATATTGCTTTTAAGGACCATGAAATGTCGTTACAAAATGATGCGATAGTGTCTGAAGACGAGGGAGGTGACTTGACGCTATACTTTCTGAGGACATTGATGCGTCCGATATAAATATGCTCCTACAAGCTGAGGCGGCAAAGGTGACAACAGTAGAAGGTCTACGGCCGGAGGAAAGTGAAGTACCGATTACGAGAGATGCGATGACACCGTTGGAAATACCTGCGAACTTGATATCGCCGGATTAAACAATTGAGATGGATGTTAAGAATGTGACTGCACGTGCGACGTCAGGCAATGAAACAGGAAGTCAAGAGATGATGCAGAAACTAAAGCTAAACATGACGGAATTAAAGCCGATAGACGTTGAGGAACGTAAAGCGGAGGAGAGCACACCGCCGCATTTACTGAAAGTTTTATTAGCATGAGCTATCCGGGTAGCAACGGAGCACAAGTGGGAGTCGAGCAGTCATTTTATACGTATCAGGTGCTCAAGCAAGAGTCCTCAAGCTCCTAACACGAAAAGGGTAGAATCCACTACGATCAAGCAGCAAGATGAAGTGGCCAAAGAAATGATGGGTTCGTGATCCAAAGGTTATCCGGCGCAAAGCAACTATGCGGCGCAAGCGTAAACAGACAAATCGGTTTGGAGTAGGATCGGAAGAGGAACGACGACAGGCCTTGCATCAATTGAAGACCGTTGATGGTAACAAATCTAGCAGTGATAGTGAGAACAGCGACAGTATGAGCAGCGACTACTCTCCGGCGGAAGATGAAGCTACTCAGGAAGACGAAAATGAAGAGATAAATCTTTTAAGTGATGAAAAATAATGAAGAAAGACGACTTGTGAATCAGAAAAGGAAGCAAATCAATCAAGCTGGAGTATCTACGTCTAAAAGAAAAATTATCGAGCGTTTTAGTGCTACGTCTTGTTTTCAAATACTTGCCACTTTTCATGGTTGTTGACAAAACAGCTTTTTTGGTTGGACGCAGACCATTAGAACCATTTGAAAACTTTGTTGAAACAACAGAACTCGTTTTAGAATTTAGTTTGACACTCGTTCCATTTTCCTTCTCCACATTTGAGTGAGTCATGGTGTCGCTGTGAATCGGCAACGGTTTCGGGGCAATAGAGATTGTTGTCTTTACTTTTGGCTTAAGTTTCAGCGGCGCATAATAAAAAAACTGCTGGAATTCGTTTGTCGGCGTTGGTGCCGTGTCGCTGTTATGCATCGCCTTCGTCTCTGATGCAGCGCCATTTGGTTTGTCACCAAGTGAATCTCCATCAGCAACCAATGGGCTCTTTTCAGCGGTACTGCTTTCGGAAACGCCATCACGACTACCATCATCAAGGCTGACATCATTCGTATCGCAGTCATCATCTTCTAATATTTCCGTTTCAGCTTCCGATAAATCTTCGTCATGCCAAGCAATCCATGCGCGGACAATTGTCCCGTGTCCCGACACCCCAGCGTGTAAATTCAACTATTCAGCGACTGTGACAGTCCTCGGCTGGTGTACCTGTTTAATGAGTGCAATCTCGCTCGTGCGTTATGAGTGGCCGACCCACAAACGACGCGTTACTCGGCTGGTTTTGTGTCCCATGGCGGCGGCATGTTAAGCGATTGTGACCGGGTTTAGAACAGTTACGACACTTGTAAGTAACACCAGTTTTCCTGTCGCCGCTGCTTGCGATGCGACGGACTTGTCGCCTTTCAACCTGCTTGCAATAGGGAGGCGGCTCCATTCTGACGCGCACCAACTGTGACTCGAGAACGAGCTCAAATGAGCTATCTCCAAACGCTCGGGAGTAAGTTGGGACGAGGTACGATGCATGAAAGCCTTGGATCACGCTCTTCGCAGGGCATGCGATGTGAACCACGGCCACAATATGGCGGCAAGGAATAGCCATTTGACAAAAATTAGCACACGTGCACGACATAACGGTGAGATCGACTCGCCGATAACGCTTTGAGTCGTGGTGTCGTGCAAACCAAACGAATTCTGAAGACCGCTGCACCGCATACTCACCGGCTTGTGCCTGCTCAGCTCGCCACATTTTCAAAGCATGGGGACTGATTTCATGCTTCCCCGCCCACGTCGCCACCTGTTTCTGTCGCATACTGAACTTATCCATTGCCGCTTTTGCCAGGATCTTGATGGCTTCAACTGGTCCTGCATTTCGTACGCCTGCCGTGAGTAGGGTGTTGTTATCGCTTTCCACAAAAATTGTAGTTCTCCAATTAAAAAGCGGACATGGTTGTGGTGGTAGCACACCCATGTTGCCTACACCAGATTCTAGGGTAGGAGCAAAAGACTTCATCTCAGATTCCGCGAACGTGGATGCTAGAGCCGATGGTGTGTTCGCAAGTGTGGTAAAGTGACCTGTGAAGTAATTAATGGGAAGGTGTGAAGTACTTTCCCGAGGGCGCCTTCTGATTGGCGGAACATGCAGACCAAGGGCATAGAGGCCGGATGGCAGTTGTCGAGCGTATCTACTAGCTGCAGGACGGCGCCAGGCCTGGGATCGGGCCAGATGGGTATGGTCGAGACGTGGGTAGTTGGGCTAGCGGACCAGGCGAACCGGATGATCTCGGGCAGCGGACAACCGAAGGGTGGATTGGTCGGAAGGTATGGGCGAAGGGTCCTAAAGGGGGTTGAGTTTCTTAGAGGACGGAGGAGACACCAGGGTCGGACGTAGAGCTGCCAAGGAAGTGCTAACGCCAGCGGTCAAGTGAGCTTAGATGGATGGTCATCAGGCCGATCCGGCTGGGTTCGGTGTACCGGCTGGACTGGTACCAATTGGGGTTGGTGTGGCCGGGTTGGTACAGCTGGAGTTGGTGTACCGGCCGGG